>VWZY01001554.1:125991-175414 GCA_013399075.1 Chloroceryle aenea | reverse complement strand
GTTGAGGAATGCTTAAATCAGAGGACTGTAAGCAGTTGTTATTGGAAGCTGTCACCCAGGTGAAGAGACTATTTGCAACTGCAGCCAGGAATTGCAGCAGGTTGTTGCTCTCACTCTGAAAGACTTAAGATACTTCCTGCAATTACAGGTAATTATAAATTTCCTGGTGAATACAAATGCTTCAGGGTAATGGAAGGTTGTGTGGAGATAGCTGCACCCAAAGATGGAATTTTTGTGTTATCAATTAGCATATCTATTATTTGCATAATCTGGATAATCACAGAGTACAGTGACGTCCTAAGGAACAGGCATGATTTCTTCTGGATCCTTCTCTAGTTTTGGGGTAGAATCAGTGTGGGAATAGTGCAGAAGGGAACAGACAATGAATCTTATTTGCATTTACAGCAAGGATTTCAAATACTTTCAGCGGAAGAACATTATACTGAGTTAAGGTTCCGCTAACATAAGGTTTTGCTGAACATAAGGTTTTGCTAATATTTTACTGCCCCTCCTTCAGGAAGGCCCATAGAAGGGTGTCACTACCAACATTTTGCTTTCCATTTACTTTCCCGAGCATCTGAGCAAACTCTGCCAAATCAGATTTTTCTGAGTGATAAAAAGAACTGGGACAGATAGCACTAAGCAACCAGAAAAAAAAAAGGAAAAATTTCAAGAGAACTGAAATGAACTTCTGAGCAGCTGCTCAGTGTTTTCAAAAAGATTCTATGATTGCTCAGAGTATGGAAATGAACAGGGCAGTAACAGCAAGCTGCATTATCACTCAAGTGTCAAGCGAAACAGCAAAGTAAATCACAGGTCAGAGGGTGAGCTGAAACTTGGTAAAGTACAATTGAAAATCACCCAAAAAGGCAGAAAAACTCAGGCAAAAAGACATGACAGGCAGCAGCTGTTTCTATGCAAGTTTCAGAAGTTTCTATGCAAGGGCAGTACTTTCTGTAGAGTTTGCCTCATTGCCTTTTGCATTGTGAACTGAGACTGTGATGTACCTCCAAGAGGATTTAGGTTAGAGATAATCTTATGAAACATTCATTAAAGACTATGGGAAATAAGGAGACTGACTATGCTTCCTTGGATAAAGTGGTGAGCTTTCAGATGCAGTGAAGTAACTGGGCAAAGGTGGGAGTTGTAACATGACCAGAATTAGCGGGACCTGTCTGGTCACACACAGGGAACAGAAGAAGCAGAGAACAGGGGGTTTTCTTCTTTATGTTAAAAAGTCACAAGACTGCCTGCATGATTGTTCAAGTGCTGCCAGTTGGTTTATGGTCATCTAGTGCATAATAAAAACAAGGCCTGAAAGGAGAGAGCATTAAAAGGATTGAAGCTTGGGGCTCTGTTTCTATTCCCTGGCTGAGAAAATTGCCAGCTGACAAGCAATAACCCACAGCAAACAGAAAAATTTATTGAAGATACAACTTAATAATTACAGGGGTACACCGTGCCTGTAGCTCTGGAATAAACTGATGTGCTTTCTTGCTGTGCCTTTTGAGATAGGCTGTAGAAATTTACAACCTGCAATTATGTCCAGGGCCTTATTCGACCAGACATGCAGTGAATGAAGCAGATCTATGACTCAAGATCGAGGGCTCTGGCTTGCCCTCCATGGGCATTTGATTTCTGCTGTGCAGGGATTAAATTTCATTTCTCCTTTAAAGAGTTCTGTCCCTCATATGAATATTTTTCAGTTTCAGATGGATCACCTTATATTCATCTAAGATGTACTTTATAACTTTCTGTGCTGCAATTAGTATTATCATGTCCCTAAATCTCTCTCTGGCTTCCTAGGCACTGAAACTCCTATTTTCCACCATTTGTTTCAAAAATGAGATATGTTTCAGTCTATCACTTAGCTTGAATAACATCTCGTATTTCTTTGACAGCACAATGTATTATCATTATGATTTTCATTTATGATCTACTTAAGAGCTTAAAGCAGGTGGTTTGGGTTTTTTTCTCCTCACATAAGTACTCCTGTTTGCAAAAGCCCAGATTCATTAGGACTAAATTAAGAGCTTAGTCACTTCTAGAGAGTGATTCAGCCCACCTCACACCTAAACTGACCCTTCAAAGCTACCTTGCTCTATGAAGGGAACCTAATGTGATCAATCTTATGATGAAGGTTTATCAGTTCTGTGTGTAGAGCTAAGTGGGAAGGAAATTTCTTCTTGTGGCAAAATCTTAATTTTTTGTTCTTTTTCATAATTACAGTTAATTTACTTTGCCTTTTTAAAAATATATCCCATTTATCATGATCATCAATGTACAGCTTTGGAAATCTAATATCAGCTGTTCAATCTAAAATTATAGTTTGTAATATCAAACGTGAGGCAAAATTTGTATGTTTAATCTCATGCATTTTCAGTAGCACAGAATTGCTAAAAGGGGAAAAAAATTCTAACATATAAATATGTAGGTACAAAACACATTTGCAAATCTGGGATATTTTCCAATGGCCTCTGGCTTACATAAATAAAATGCCCAGTTTTTACTGTTTTAAGAGTTCTTGTTTAACAGTATCTCATTGTGTTTTGACAGATAAAAAATAACTAAAAATAAGGTAACAACTTGTTTCTAGGAGCCCTGTAGTAATTATAAAGAGTATACTCTTGCCCAGCGGTAAATGCTTTGACTTTGATTCTAATTCTGACCTCTTGCTAGTGCATGATAAACTCAAGTCTTAATACTGCTCTTTCTTCCAGCTGTGCTGATCTTTGTCATTTGATGTTAAAAATTACTTGCATTGCATCTGGGTTTTCTGTGCTCTAAGGAATCAGAATGGTAGAACAGTCTTATTCTGAAACCAACAGGACGAGAGTCAGACTCCAGTCATTTCAGAGCACAGCTAGTGTTGTTTGGAGGAGAACTAGGGGAGCAGGAGAGATCAACTTACCTATAGACAAGCACCAGGACAACTCTCTTCTAGTTGTATCGATACAGAAAATGTCTCCTTTCTTTTGGTTCACCATTTGCACTGAACTATTCCAACTCACATAATTTATTTGAAATAGGTTTTGTTTGTACCCAGGAAATCCTCCTTTTTTTAACATTCTCCTTGTCTCACACCACCAATTCTCTTTCATGCTGTCAACAAACCTGGCCCATCACTAATTTAGTGAGAAATAAATTTGCATGTTCTGTACTCAGGTTTAAAAGGAAGCAACGATTCAGAGTTTCATGAAAGAATTAAATTAATGCAAGGCAATGTAATTCCCTACTCCCTTTCAGTAAAACCTTATAGATCAGATCATATTCTGAGGCACATTCTCCTTTCCTGATAACATATCTCTCCACATATAGTCAGCCAATGTGACCTCTGATATTAACACAATGGGAAAAAAAGCTCTACAGGCAGCAAATGAAGTCAAGCCACCTTGAAGACAGTGTGCCAAAGAGCATATGTTTTCTATCAGCTCTACTAAACAGCCATATTTCCTCCTGAGTAGAGAGTCTTTTGGCACTGGGTTAATCAGAAAATCAAGCTTCTTAGATCATCCTTCATGGAGATAGCATAACCTTTCCTTATGGCTAAATATAACTCTATCTGCAGTCCACCTGAGGCCATGATGGATATCCACAAGACCCTTGGAGTTCCTGCTCTTGGACACATCATATGATATTTTCTAGCTAATAATGTCAGTGGAGAATATCTAAAATAACAGATTGGGAGTTTGTTGTTTTAATTATAAGTAGCCCTCCAACAGACAGAAGCTTTGCTGTACATAGCATGAGGTCAAAAGTATTATTTGACTTGAGATAAGGTTATTATATAAAATGGGTTGCAGACAATATAAAATGACAAATGCCCTGGAAAGGGAAAATCCATTCGTCCAAGGTTTGTTTGTTATGTGGGGTTTTTTGTTTGTTTGTTTGGTTTTTTTTTGTGTGTGTGTGTGTGTTTGTTTTTGTTTGGTTTGGTTTGTTTTTTTTCTGTTTGTGACAAATAAATCCCTCAGAAACAGATCTGTTCTCGTACAGAATTATTCTTCTATACTGCAACATGCACAATACTGTATAACTCCTTATGTTCATATTCATCTTCCACCAAAAGCTTCTTAAAGCTGTCCATCAAAATTGTCTAGTACTATCCTCACTCAAGTTCAACTTTAGCAAGGGTAATATATCAAGATGTAGTTTTACTAGGTAGTACTTCATGTACTGTAAGCTGTTGGAAGATGGAAATATTTTTCACTGTGAAATCTGCCACAGTATTTTTTATTACATTGCACAGTCATACAGTCCTGAAGGAACCCCAGAAATCCCACTCCTTTTACAGAAACTATTTGTAGAGACAGACCCAGTTTCCCTGAGTAAGGTGGGCACTGTCTCATTGTCAAAGCCAGTGTCTGAGTATTCTCTCTTGATAAAGGCACCTTCTTCCTCCCTCTCATGTTCCCATCAGTTTCAACTAGAACATGTCCATGAGGGAGTCTGTTTGACATGACTAATAGTAGATTTTAGCCTTTTGCTAGTAAAGGACTGTATATACTTCCAGCACTGTGTAAATAGGTTGTTATAAAATTATTACTATTAAATAAATTGTGTGGGCTTTCACTAGTGGAGAAGTAGAAACAGAATTGTTTTGGGAGACATTGTATTACAGAAGCATAGAAAACATGTTTACAGACAAATCTGGTGTTTAGGAGAGATTTTGTGATGAGACATAATTAAACCCAACCCATAAAAATTCCGTGACCAAAAAAGCATGACCAAATCACTATGTGGTTTCTTATGGTAAGGTTTTAATTCTGTAATGTTAATAATAATGAAACTAGAAGAGTTTTCTGCTTTTTCAGCTTTATCTATTTGATGTGTACTTTTGCAGCAGAATGAACTATTGCATGGATACAGCTATATCAGTATAAACCACTCTGCATTTTTGCACATTTCTGTAGTTTTCATTTTTTTACCATGAAATCACTTTCACCCACACTTGGTCAAGTCACTAATAAAGAATGAATAATATAGAGGAAAGCTGATGCTTTGTGACATCTCTTGTGCAGCTACCCTAGAAGCTTAAACTAAATTCAGAAAGCTTCAAACCGACATTTAGTCCAATAAACACATCTTTTCCATGTGGGTGCATACATAAAATGTGTCTGTTTGCCTACCTGTGAAAAATCTGATTTGCTCCGTAACTTGAAGTATTATTGATGTTCATATGTTTTAGCAGCATTCAGTGCTCTGTCTCTACTTTGAATACAAAGCAAATGACTTGAACAATAACCTGATTTTTCTGGGCAGGTGTTGTCTGTGGATAAAGAATTTTCAAGGTAATTTCAAAGTCAAATTAGATCATCAGCTACTCATATCCTGGTAGCTAGGTATCAAATGCTGCAATTCTAATTAAATCCTTTGTGGTTACAGTATACTTATCAGCCAGTCTAATATGATTTGCTTCAATGTTTTCTTCGATAATTTAAATCAGGTTTTGTAGATGTGTTATGTACATTTCTGGAATGCTAATATTTGCTGTGTCTCAATAAAATAATTCAAAGAAATATCAGTGGTGTTCCTGCAAAAAATTTGATTTCTGTAGGAAAGTAGAGATATTAAACAAATTAACTATCTGCTAATGTATTTATCTTGAAACAAAACTATGAACAGAAAATCAAGTGGACAGTACTTGTGAGCTCTTTAATGGACTGTTTCTTGTCTTCATTTTTTAAGATAATGAACAATTTAGAAGGAAACATTCACTTATATTTGCAGACTAAACCTACATGAGGGAATAATGA
This sequence comes from Chloroceryle aenea, assembly GCA_013399075.1. Classification (NCBI taxonomy): domain Eukaryota; kingdom Metazoa; phylum Chordata; class Aves; order Coraciiformes; family Cerylidae; genus Chloroceryle; species Chloroceryle aenea. Next base: position 169,658 of record VWZY01001554.1, on the reverse strand, counting down.
AGAAACCAGGCTACCTAATCAGGAGCGATAATAAACCATTTTCATATGGTTGGGATGACTTTTTACTAGTGGTTTAGAAATATTAAAATTTTGAATTCCTAAAAAATGATCACTGGAAGTGTAAATACCATTAGAAGTTGTGTAAATGTTGTTTATCAAAACTTGCTTTTCTTGGCCACCTTTTGGAGTTCTTTAAAACTGTTCAATAGTCTAGAGAGGACCACAAGCAGTGATTTAGATCTGAATACTTATATATAGACATATTTTCCCTACAGATTCAGCTGTCCCAGAGGTCCCTAAGTATAAAAGAGATTGTCAGGCACCAGAGCAGAACAAACACAGCAGGAAAAAAGAGCTTGTAGTGTGAACTGCAATTAAATAAATTTGTAATAGAGAGAGAATGGATTTCACATCGAAGTGTAAAAAGTCCCCTGTAGTTCCTGGAGAGGACAAAAAATAACTCTTTGATGAGTATCATTAAATGTTGTGGTTCTATAATCAAAATTGCCCTAGATCTACAAGAGGCTTCCCTGCAAACAAAACTGGAATAACAATTTCTCCCAATGTTTGGTACAGACAATACCTCCATTTTCCAAATGAGGTTTTCTCTGGCAGCATGTATTGAATAACAGTGTTTTGACTGTGAGCTTGCTGCACTATAATTCTTCTGTCTAGGCCACACAAAAAGTTAAATGCCCTTCATTTTAAACAATCACAGTTACAAAGAGTGGTTTAGCTCTTTGACTGTAATAAACTGATGTAGCCACATGAAACCAATGAGGCTAAGCCTACTTATATATAGAAAAAGTTTTGTCGCTAGACCTAAGCAAACAAGAAGTTCAGATTATGCACAAAAATTCAACAAACTCCTGTTAAAATGCTTATTTCCCATGGGAAAAAGGAGAAGGGTATGAGAGGGGGACTTCACTCTCACCTCTGCTTCCATCCCTGTGTGTTAGCACATGAAGGCATGTAGTTCCCCATCCAAATCACAGCCATGCAGAGAACTCTAGTGTTAATTCAGCAACTATGGAACCACAGAGACTTCTATCTTTATTCTTGACTCCTGAAGTCTTAGCACACCCAGTCCTTTAACAAGCACACCCCAATGTTTGTAGCCATCCTGAACTGTGGATTCTCATTTTCCGTGTGGGTGGTGGTGAGATCCTCTGAAGTATTAAAAAGCCTAGAAGTCTTGGGTAGGGGACAGCAGGAGGACCTCATCTGTTGTCTGCCCTGTGTGACCACCTTACAGCTGTAGAGATGCAAAGATCTGGACACCAGGCAGGTGAGTATGAGCCAGGCACTGGAAAACTGCAAACTGGCAAGTTCACAACATGGCAATAGGGAGAATAAACAGAGAGTAAAGCTAAGGATGGCTTGGAGCTGGAAGTAGCAAGGGCAGGTTTAGGAGAAGAAACAGGAAGTGTGGAAAGTATTGGATATCTGGTTATTAAGGGTTGGGCCTTTTTATGGCAAAGAAAAGCTGGTCTTACAGTGGTGACAAGGATTTAGAACCTGTTTAGGACACCAGGACTCATTAATCCTCCTCTTCATAGAGAGAGGAAATTGTCTTACAAAAGACAAACATTTCTAATATTTCTTCTTGGAGGAGTGGCAGGAAACAGGTATTTCTTGAAGTTGTTTTCATCATCTTTCTTTGAGGAAAGCAAGTAATTCCTTTACATTTATCCTCCACTAGATTAATGTGGCTAGGCTAGAGTGGTGGTCCTGCAGAAGCAGATGTAGAACTGTACAAGGTAGAATTAAATGATAATCCTTACATATAGAGCACACCTGCATTTGGGGTGACCTGAATGAATTCTGATGTTTTACTGCCAAGCAACATGAAGAATACCACATGTGAGGATTATGCAGAGAGCGATTCCTTTAAGAAAATAAAATCAATCAATTTCATAAAGTCTTGTTTCACGTTATGTAGTTTTTTTATCACAGTTAGTTCTTTGCAGCTTGGAGTGTTTATCTTCATACTGAGGCTGAATCTCAAATAAGGGATTAGAAGTCCTCAGTTATGCTAAATTATTGCACTGACAGGGGAAGCATAAAGGATGAAACAAACTGTGCAACTGAATCATCAGGCAGCGTGAAGGCAGTCTGCTTCCCTTGGCATGTGGGTGCTCACTGATTCCCACCGAGGAACATTCTCCACATGACACCAAAAGCTGCTACGTACCAGACACTGACAGACACAGCTCTATGCCACTGCTTTGGCATTCAGTAAGTACACGTATACTTAAAAGATGTGCAAAAATACAGGACAAACCCACCATTACTAATCTTTCAGTACCATCTTCAAAGTCAACAACTTATTAGGATGGATTTAGAAATATTAATTTTGCTTAGGAACTCTGTAAGCAGTAATCTCAGTGAAGGCTAATTTTACATGGATTTGGATGTGGAAGATAAAGTTAGGTATTCCCTGTCTAATAGGGGTTCGAAACATTCAGCAGTCTTCTCCTCAGCATAAGCATTGGTATGCTTTCCTCCACCCAGAGGTTAATTTTTACAAAGCTTTTAGGAACTTCATACCTCTGAGATCTCTTGTCCTCTACAGATCATAGAATCATAGAATGATTTAGGCTAGAAGGGACCTCTAGAGGTCATCTGGTCCAATCTCCCTACACAAGTAGGGACATCTCAGTTAATACTGACCAGTAAATTAACAAGCTATTGATAGGTCTCAGATGAAAATGAATGTATAGACTCATTCACCAGTGCAATGCCACTGAAGTTTCATTTCCTTGTGGCTTTGGCATAATTGGATCCCAAAGCTAAGACACTTAAGAAACCATCCTAAACGGCATACGGTGCGGTAGTCACTTCATTAACATGTCTGATTCATGCAAAAAATAAACAGTCAGCAGCATCCTCTGCAAAAGCACTATTTCAAGTCACTCCAACCAAATCTGTCTTGCCCTCTGTTTGCCTAATGGCTTGTGAGAAGAGCATCCCTTCTGCTCAGCTAGCAGGAACCTCTAGAAAGTTAAAGATAGGCAAAAGGCCCCTGTTTTATCTGCTTCTCTCTTTCCCTCCTAATACAAGTGTTAGACAGGTCCTTGGAGGAGTAATTGTCTCCTCTGAGCTCACCTAGCTGGGAAAAGAGGAAGTCTATCTCCAGAAATGCATTAACAGTGCTTGATCTTCCCAACTTAGCTTTGGGTGAAATATCAGCATCTTTGCTATCACTTGCTTTGAACTTCAGTCCACTTCAAAGTTGCCACTTGGTTTTAGTGATCTGAGGACACTATTCTGCAGCTAATGAAATAATTTATAGACAGTTTCTTTCTATGAAGCAGGAAAAACTGTAGTTTCTTTTTCATCATTCTGTTCTTCTCTAAGTCTTGTCAGATAAAATATCTTCCCTTACCCTATGCTCTCTAGATTATAATCTATACATAGCTAATACTGTAAAACAAACACACTGAGAAGAAAACAATTATTATTTGGAGCATAAACCTCTTAACTAGTTGGTAAAAAAATGCAGTTCAGCTTCTTTTTTTGGTAACAAATTGTTGACACGGTGAAGTAAAAAATAACCTCTCAACTATTAAGGAAATGAAGGATGCAAAATTACATTGATGCAAGGCCTCCAGTTCCAGTTCAGGCTGCTTTACAAATGGAAATACTAGCTTTGTATTTGTAATTTTGCATCATGCAGGTCCAAAGAAGCACACCAGTTACAGCTAGGCGAGGTGTGATGCCTGTGTGCAATTTGTGTATCACTGTGCTATGGCATTTTGACCAAAAGTGGGAGATGATACACACTGGTAATGTCCTGTGTTTAAAATGAGCTATTAGAAACCACTGCAGTCAGTTCAAAAGTAAGATAATATACATCAAAAATATCTACTTTTGATATACATCAAATATATATTTTTTAAAAATGCTAAAAAATACTAAACTCCATTGGAAGGGTTATAGTGAAAACTGTAAAATAACAGCTACAGCATAATTGAATTATAGTTCCTAAAAAGTGCTAACAGAAAACACTCTCGGTAGCTATGGAGAGCAAATTTTACCTTATATTTTTGTGGCAAAGTCAGAAGTCCTGGTTCAAAGCATAAGATGTTTTAAAGTCTAACAGTTGAAGCTACCAAATATAAAATTATGTCAAGAAGGTTTACATTGCTGTGAAACAGAGAAATAGTTCGTATTTACATTTTTCAACACTGCAGATGAAGAACCTGAAGAAAGTTTTGGGCGGCCAAGCACTTGTGTAGACTTGACCTGATTCCAAGTCCTGATATACATTATGTTCTGGTTGTCCTCACAGGTATGCTGGTTTGTCAGGTGAAATCCCACATGTGCCAGTACAGTACAGTTTTGCACACACAAAGATTAGTTTAACTGTGGAAAAAAAAATACCAGTATTAATGTGGTTTGTATTATTACAAGAAAGTAAATATATAAAATTAGCTGAAAGGAAAATGAAAAGTGGTGCTTTTCCAGAGCTCAGGAGCACAGGTCTAATGCAGGAGGTTAGGCTGCCAGCCCATCTATAGTCAGTTGTCTGGCACTTAAAACTTTGTCTTAAGCTGCCAGATGTAATGACCTAAAGTAAATATGCATTTTATTTCTCCACTCCAATGACTGCACCTTTGTTGAGTGGGTTAAAGTGGCAGTGAAGTGATGCACAGGCAAAGCAACCTCAAGAAGGAGGGGGAGCCACCAGGACCTTCATATGGAAGAGGCAAATTTTGGCCTCCTGCATGCTCAGTTCCTGCCTTATTCCTACCAGTCATTTAGGTAAGGGTAGACTAACACAGATGCTGCGGACCAAGGCACAAATGAAGCGGGATCTGCCTTGATCCTCGTAGACTCCAGTTCATCTCGGGCAGGCCCAGGAGCAGCAGTGCAGTGGCCTAGGGTATGTTGTCATTCATCACCTATCCAAATTTCACATCTTCATGGATAGATGTCACATTAAAGGAAAGAGATTGACAATTGCCTGCCAGAGCCTCCGTGAATTCCACCAAAGTGGTTTTGCAAAGTCATTGTTTGCCTGTTTCAGAGCCCTGATAAGGACTTGAACTGAAACAGTTTAAGGGTTAAAAAATAGATAGGTTTGATTTATTAAAGCAACAGATACAATAGTTTTGGAATTGCCATTGATAAATGCACTAACTACACTAATGCACTAGCTGTAAAAATCAAGCCTGAGTTAGTAATTCCCATGTAGCATCTGACAAAGTTGGAGGCATAAGCCTCTGTAATAGCACTAATATATAATTGTAATGCTAGTAAAAGTATGCTGTATATTTCAGGCACAATTGTTTCCAAGAAGGCAGCCCCATCTTGGGTGGAAGAAGGGGAGAACAGCCCATTGAACATCTCTGCTAGACCTTCAGTCTTCTTTTCCCAGGAGAGGTATTCCCCTTGTGATTTTTTATATCCTGATCCCATCTGTCCTTGCCTTCTAGGTCATGTTTAGCATGATTTAGGTGGAGAGTTGAGTAACATAATCATGTATGTTTAGCATGTGCTCCATTTGTCTCATTAACATATTTAGGTGTGTACACTTTAGTATCAATTCTGACATTAATTAGGCAAAGGTCTTCACTCAGACATTATAACCTTCAAAACCTAAGTCAAAGCTGTTGCTTTTGTTGGTTTAGCCAAAACCAGACCATCTTATCTTCACAAGACTCCCTTCTTTAGGCATTTGGCATGCAAGCTCAGTGGATCTCCACCCTCAGAGAGAGCAGAAGAATCTCATGGTTGCAAACATCTTAACCTTTCTCTCAAAGTGCACTAAATTAACCACACTCCTGTCTTATGACAAGCTAGGGTGTTACCCCACATCAGCAGGCTCATCCCCAAAAGTGCAGTACCTACATTATTTTGTAGCTCTAGTTCTTAGTGTTAAATAACTTGTTCATGCACCAGTCTAGTACTAGACCTGGGGCTAAATTTACCTCTTAATAATTATGAGCTTGGCAAGGAAAGACATTGGAAGCAAGCACAGACCATTTAACCTTTATTTTCAGAAGTTTCCCTGCTGGCATTTGTTGTCATTAATCACTTTAGGGTTGATTTCAACTCTTAACAGCTTAAACCTTCCAAACAGTCTTAAAACACTCTGGGGAAAAAAAAAAATACAATTCCTTCAGAAAAATGTACTCATGCATTGAGAGCATCAGAACATAACCAATGTATCAGCAACAAAAGTATTAGTATTACTATAACACAGGAATGAAAGATGTACCAAACCATCCACACAGCTCCACCCCTACCCTCCCACCCCCCNCTCGCCCCCTATCCGCCCACACCCCACCCCGATTAAAAATGCACTGGAAAATTAGGAATTTCCTGAGCAACCTGAATTTACTCCATATGCATCTACTTTTTTTATTATCTTCCCTTCTGTGGCCATAGGACTTGTTCCCCTTGAAGGTGAGAGGAGGGATGGTACCCAGTGGGCAAGCAGGTTTCTGCCATTATAGTTTGTCTTCATGGCCCAGAGGGTGCCCTTGTGCTTGGTCTGTTACACAAAATTAAAATACCGTTTGCACCAAGAATTGTTAAAATTCCTGAGACAACTTGTATGGTATTCTTCATTATAGTGTCATCATAATTATAGTGCCTGACAAGCTCTAGATAACTAAACCCTTATCGTACCACTCTGAGGTGAAGTATATTAAATTTACAGGTAGGGACCTGACAGAAGTACTGAATAAAAAAATTTCCTGCAATGTTAGGAGCTCAGATTACAGAAGCTGTAACCCTTCCTAGAGGAAATTTATTGATTGTATTTCCTCTGTAATATTGTGAGAGACACTTTTAAAATGTAATGTATATTGGTATACATAGATTAGACTTTCTGGCTTACAAAGAAAATTCACAAGGTCTGATCTGGATCAGTAAATGCTGCTTCTGACCCACTTTTCTCATCCCCAACAGAGACAAGTTTAGGCATAGACTCAACTCCTCACAGGGGGTAGTGCACTATAGAACATTAGATATTATATACAGTAATACTTCCAGAAGTAAGATTTTTGCTATCAACTTCAGCATGAACAGAGTATTTATATATTTTAATGAAAACAAAAATGTAATACTTTTTGTGTATGGTACATAGAAAGGAAATATTCTTTTTACGTGCCTTTCAAATAGTATGATTATCAACAAAGCAAAAATTGCCAACTCTTGGAAGAGGCCAAAGCAATAAGGATGGATTGCAGTATTATCTTGCCTCATAAAATAAGAATAGGCTACTGGTGGTTTAGAGTCATGCTGGGTCCTTTCAAGAGTGATTTTAGTTTCTGATTATACAGCAGGAAAGAGTCTGGAAGAAGCAGCCTTAAATCTAAACAGCCAAACCCAAACATTTTTATTTTCCTTGCTAGATTTAGGCACTTTAAACTCTATTCAAACCAGTCAGAACATGAAAGGGCAGCAAATTTCAAATATGAAGTCTTAGAGAGGCTCATGATTCAAACAACTGAAACTAAATCAAATTTCAGCCCCCAAATATACAGGACAATGTAGGACCTCAAACTGTCCATATAATGCATGCCTGGAAGTGTCACACACAGAAATAGCTTCCTTTCATATTCATTACAAATATCTGCTAAAAGCAGCATTTCACATCTTTTGCTGAGTCCCTTTGTAGCTCACCGAAAGAACATTTATTGGTCCAGTTTTTGAGTTAAGGTACATAAAAAGTAATTCATAATTTGGGGCACTCAGAAAGTGGCAGTTCATTTTAAGAAGTTTTAAACCTGCATTTTGGGAACCCTTCAGCATGTCTCATGATTAGATTCTCAAAAATGGTTACCTACATTCACTATTCATGTTAGAAAATAAAGTCATTTTATTTTGGAACCTTTATACTGTGGGTTTTTCTTTTCTTGCTACTAGTGCTTTGCAAAGAATCATCCTGAGCCATCAAAATGCTGAATGCAAGCAGGATCACAGCAACAATCCCATACTTCACTTTTTTCCTGAGGCTGAATTTTGCATATGCAGAGTTTTGGCACTGACTTTTGTTTTACAAAGCGAAAATAAATTTCAAGTCACCATGTTTTATCAAAACCATATGCCTTAACTCAAAGCTCTTCAGCTTGGCAAGATTTGCTTGTGGAAGCAAGCATGATATGAATAGCCGAATTCCCTATGCCATTTAAACATGTTCTTGGAGATGGTCCTGACTGGTGCTGAAAAGCAACTATATTTGCTTAAAAGTGATAATCACATGATTTATTTCCAGTTTATACTATAAAAATACCATTTTTCTTCTTAACTAACTACTCTGAAGTCACTTAAAATCTGTGTCATGACACTAGATTCTAATACTTACATGGAGCCTAGATATTGATGTCTTAATCTCTGTCATGCTAATAGGCATGGATAATGTACACGAAAAAAAAGGTTTAGTACACGCTATATAACAAAGATCTCCGATAAAGACAAATAAATGAACAGCATGCCTATTATGGCCTTGCTTTAGATGCTTAGATTATATCTGACTGCTTTGTCATTCATTTAGCTGTTTAAGGTGTCCATAGTAATAATAAGGAGAAACATCAACGCAGTGCTTTGGCATTAAGATTGACTAAATTAATCTCATGCCCTACTGCAAGTCTTGCTGGCTATGTCTATATTTCTGATACTGGCAGTACTTGAGTCACGTTTAAAAGATCATGATTAGAGCTGTTTACATCCATTTAGCTCATGACAACAAGATTAGGTTATAACTGACTTTTTGTATTGGGCCTGCCTGAGCTGGAGTTAATTTTCCCCATAGCAGCCCCCCGAGTGCTATGCTTTGCACTGGGAGCTGGAAAGGTGCTGATGACACTCCTGTGCTGTGGCTACTGCTGGGCTGTGCTTGCACAGCACCAAGGCTGTTTTTCCAGCATTCCCCCCCTGCCCAGTGGGATGGAGTGAACAAGATCTTGGGAGGGGACACAGCTGGGACAGCTGACGCAAACTGACCAAAGGGATATTCCATTTTTTGTTTTTTGTTTGTTTGGTTTTTGATTTTTTCCTGTTTGTTTATTTATTTATGATACACTTTCAGTACAGGTCATTTCTTCACAACAGCAAAACATCAAAGAATAAATAACTAAATATTTTATTATTTCATACTCCTGATTCAAGCTCCTTCAAAATCTGCATGACATAACTGGATAAAATGGTCAAGTTTTAAATCATATATATTTTCCACAGCCTTCTAGAACATTTGGATATTAGGAAAAAGTTATTTGATATTAGGAAGGAGTTCTTTACTATGAGGATGGTGGAACACTGGAACAGGTTGCCCAGGCAGGTGGTGGAGGCCCCATCCCTGACGACATTCAAGGTCAGGCTTGATGGGGCTCTGAGCAGCCTGATCTAGTTGAGGATGTTCCTGCTCACTGCAGGGGGGGTGGACTAGATAACTTTTACATGTCCCTTCCAACCCAAGGCATTCCATGATTCTAGGATTGATTACATTAAAAATATATCCCTTAAAGCAACAAAAAAGGGGTATACATCAGCAGCAGTATCATGATTTGCCATCTGCAGTGTACAGATGGGGTCTAGGAACCATTAATCTTATTATCTTTCTTTGTCTAAGAGCCACTTTCAGGACTCCCTATTGCAATTTTATGCAAAATTTTTTGGGAATAATTTCTGTGCTCTTATTTCTGTCATTCTCCTAGCTAGGCAGTATGAGATCTTGGAGCTGAAGTTCTGAAGAATATAATTATTTCTTTCAATGTAAGGAATAGGACTGAAGTATTTGTTTTATTAGTTTGATTCATCCTTCACTTATCTCTAACTTCCTATTGCTTCAGAATTAATCAGCATATTTAAAATTCATTTTCTTAATTGCCTGTCACTCAAATACTACCATTCTGTCCATAAATAATATTATCATTAGAAATTCTTCAGCTCAGACACGTGAAAAGCCACATACACAATTGCGGATGGCGAGGCGGTCAGATAAGAGGTTTAAATCCTGGGGATTTCTTGGGAAATGCAAACAACTATGGTTAGGGTAAAACACAAAGAAACACTCAGGGTAGGATGTCAGGCCAAAACAGTTCTTTTAAATTGAACAGGTAGGGTCTTGGAAATATGAAACCAAGAATTAAATTAACATCTCTACTGAACAGGAGACTTGATTTAGTGAAGACCTTGTTTATATGGCCATAATAAACATACTGAGAAAACACCTTGCTGCTTCCCAGGCAGTGAGTGCCTCTCTGTCCTTTTCTATGTCTTAGAGCCTGACAGCTGTATCACTCCTCTCTGCCCTAACATTCCTTTTTGCACCACAAGAACTGACCACCACTTCTCTCAAATAATCTCATTCATTCAAGAGCACAATTTAAACTCTTAGCAAATCCCTTCAAAATTTATTAGATTATGAATTTTCCCAGACCTGGGTATAAAGGTTTCCTGCTTTTTCAAACACATCACTGGATATAAGATTATTTCTCCCTATAGATTTTGTTTCATTTAGGTCATTAAACTGTCACTGCTACTGAATTCCCAACAACACACTGTGAAAGGATTTAATATGAAGACAAAATACTCTAATTTGAAGATCAGAAAGTATCTTGCATTTAAAAATTAAAAAATCAGTTGCTCCTCTGTGAATTGTTACTGGCCTGTGCTCCTCTGCTATCTTGTCAAAGAACTGTCAGTGCCCATCAATGTAAAGCACAGTGTGCATCCATCCTCTCCCACTGCATCCAGGACTGGTTAACACAGTAAACAGAGAATTTAAAATAATGGAGACTTCGTGTATTTATGCAGGAAAATGGAGAAGTTAAGCCTTACAGAGATACAAACACATCATGGCAGCACCACATCTAAATTACAAATAGAGTTAATTTTGGTGTGTTGTTTTCTTTTGGTTTGTTTTTTTCTTTGTATTTTATAACCTCATATACATGTGAAAGAAAGACTCAAGGTCACACGACAGCCATGCACAAATGCCCTGGGTAACTAATGTCAACGCACAGGCTCCTCTTTTACAACACGTGGCAGGGTCTGTTACTTGTTTTTTTCCCTCTATCTTCCACTGATGATGCTGTTCTGCATGGCTCACAGCAAGTGACTTCTTTAATGTCATTATTAGAGTATTGGGAACTCTTGATAATGTACTACCTCCTCTAACATTCATATGGTGTTAGGATCACGCTTCTTTGTGCCTTGCCTTTGCAGATACCATAACAAGCCAGTTGCTTATGTAATACCAAGAGGCAAAGCTTATTTGAGGTCATTACAGCCACAACAGCAGACTCCTCTGTGGTACACTTGAGGCTTTGTGCTCTGGTTCATAGTGGGATTTATGCTTAGCATTGGTGTCCTAGAAAGAAGATTCAGCTTGTAAGAGCTGAAAATTCAGCCTGAGAACCATCTAGCACTCATCCGCTTACAGGGGTACAAAGGTTCACACGTTGCTTTAGCCTCTGCCCGTACTTGTAAGCTCATTTTGCTTCAGAGTGCAAAACCTGTTAATGTTGGCTTGCACACAAGTGACCTTTGTACGTCTGAAATATATCTTTGGCTGAACACGGTACTAAGTGGTTTTGGCAAGAGTACTAAGTTACAAGACCTATGAAGGTTCTCCAAGTGTGTTTGTGTAGTGTTGAAATGGGAACTTAGAAGTGGGGGTGCAAGCTTTCAAAAAGAGCAATACTGAATCTTTGACATCCTCCTGCACCCTTTCCTACCCTGATTCCTCTCTGGAAAATGATGGAAAGCCACTCTTGAGAGTCATCTTCATGTGCCAGCATATATTGGCTCATTTTGCACACTGGATGTGTCACCTACATAAATTTTAGCTGTGAACATATCTGAAGCTCACTTATTTTTTTTTAGAATGATATAATTTTCATAAAGACAGCAGAACGTTTTCTGGAAATATTCACACTTGACATGTTTTTAGGAAGCGTCTTTTAGATTTGCAGAATCCAAGAAATTAAAGTTACAGTTCTTTATTGTGTTAGGGAAAGGTGATGGAGATGACTAGGCAGTCTCCAATTAAAGACTGGAGTTCATTCAAAGAGTTAGAAAATCCCATGAGGATCTAGACTGGGGAGGAATGATAGGGAAAACAGTTCAAAAATTGAATGCAGTGAGTTTCCTAGCATCAAACACAGGGTTAATTCGATCTGTTAGATACCCTATGTGATTTCTGACTTGCTGTGTAGTACCTGTGATATCTTGACTCTTTCTGAATTTCCACAAGTCATTAACTCTCTGTATTGGGTGTATCTGTACAGAACAAGATCACTAGATTCTTTTCATTGACCTGTTGCATGAAGCCAGTTTTGGAAGAAAGGCATGCCCATTCAGGGAAACATCATAATCCCATACATTCTCTCACATTTTTTGTTCAAAATACAGAATAATTTTACTGAAAGCACATAGATCTTGAGTATGTTTGATAATAAAGGCAGCAATTCTTCAGCATGAACATGGTACTGTCTTAGTGTCTCTTGTCCCTTTTTTTCAAGCCTAGTTGTTTTCAAGCCTAGCCTATGTTAGATAATCCAAAACATCTGTTGATGGAGAATAAAACCTTTAACAGGTAGGACAGAGAAATACTAAGCTTTGAATGGCATTCTTAAGATCCATAACAAGAGTAGACATGCAAAAATAGGTTTGTTTTCCAGGGATCTAAACTGATACTTGTCCACAGTATACAAGAAATTCAGGCTTCACTTGGAGAACACAGCATCACTCAGCATTTCATAGAGTACTTTGTTTTTGTTGTGGCTGGGTGGCAGAAGTAATCACCAACCTCCTTCTCAGAAACTAACAGCTAGAGCCCATGCTAAGTGTACTCTTTACAGTACGGTAAAGCTGGGAAATTGCCAAAAGCACTGTGTGAATCAGGAAGGGTTGGAAGCAGGTGACTGCAAAGCAGCTATATCAGAAAGCCCCTATATGCAAAAAAGCAAAAATATCTTCTGCCTTAAGAAAAAAAGACCTTTAAAGAAGATTATGTGTAAATACTACTGAGATAGGTTATAAATCTTTAGGAATTGAAATGTGAGGAAGAGAAGGATAATACAGCCTTAGGGTTTTTTTTGGTTTTTTTTTTTTTTGCTTGGGCTGAATTTCCCAAACATTGCTTTATTAATCATGACACCAACTTAGGAGCATAATGTGGTGGCTGCCTTCTCCAAGTCTGCTTACCAGACACTTCAGCCATTAAAATGCCAGAAAGAAAGGAGCTGGAGAAATAATGCACATATTAGATCAAGTCTATATTGTTTTTAACTATCCCTGCAAGAATTGTACTTGTTCATTACAGAGAATGCTTGTTTCTGACACTTATGGCTGAACATCTGTTTTATAATCTCTGGAGAAAGCTGTGCAGAATAAATTCACTGTCATTAAATACAGAGCAATGTTGATCTATTCTACTCTCCAGATCAGAACATCATTTTTATTTAAGGTTTTGAAATATTTCTCTTCATGGCTAATTGATCATGATCTATGTGACAGCTCCTTCTCTCCAAACAGGAACTACCATGAAGGGATACTTTGCCTTTCTTAAAGCTTATCTTAAAAGTTGGCTGTTGTCAGATAGGCAGTGGTTCTGATGGATTTAAAGGTGGAATCAGGATCAAAACACAGCTAGAACCCAGACTGCCCTGACAATCCAGAAAACTGATCTCAGTCATCATACACTTTGCCGTAAAACCGAGGGATGAAGCCATACTGCCTTAATCAAATCTGAGAAGAGAAAATGTCCACTCACTGGAGAATTTGGGTTATGCCACCCTCATGATGCATAGGAGGGACAGTTACACACATAGTTCTGGTGGAAGACCATGTAAAAGACCCAAAATGCTGCACTTGCTGCTGCATGGTTTATAATCTGGCTCTTGGAAAACCAGTTAGCATCTTCATTTACCAGTTAGAAGCCTCATTACAAGTTCACTGGTGAAAAAGTGTCTCAGTCTGACATGTTATCGTTATTTTCCATGGCACGTTCCTGCTTGTATCTGATGCTTTTACATGGACTCCCTCTGTATCTGCCTCATTCAGTTCCTGCCTCCTCAGCAGTCAGCCTGTCAAATCTGGCAAGCTTTGCTTTTATCCATTATTCAAGAGGATACCAGGGACAACATGAGCTTTTAAATTGCTTTGGCCCTTTCTCTTTCAAGTCCTGATCCTGTTCCTCATCTTGCTTCCCCACATCTTCCTGTGGGTTCTGATTGCTGCTGCAATTAGAATAATCTGACAATATTGTGGTACTGATCACAGCTGATCACAGAAGCCAAGCATGAGATTTCTGGGAGGTAATGTCTTCACAAGATCCACAGAATATCAACAACAAAGCTAGGAGTTTTAGAAATAACTAAGCATCCCGGTTTTCATTAAATTTTAATGGGGATGAAGGTCATACAGTGAGCTCATGACCCAGCACTGAGCTTGTGCCTAGGAGAAAGAATACAATCTGGAAACACTAAGATTATATCTTTGTTTTTTCTTTCTTTCCTATACCAGTTTCAGTAACTGCATTCTCTGCCATTCTAAATCATTATTTATTATTTAAAGTTAAAAAAAAATCTTTATTTTTGAACCAGAACTATTTTGTACTGAGTAGAAAATACTATTTTTTAAAAAGTAACTGCACAAGAAATAAAAATCAAAGGTCAGAACAAAAACCAAACACAAAGGTGGCAGGTTAATTTGAAGAAAGATCCCTTGGGGTTTGGAGGCAGGGAGTCTGAGCTTCTCACCAACTCACCACTCACCTCAGAAGTCGCATAAGTGAAAATACATTTACACATTTGGCATCCCGAGCCTGGAACAATAGATCCTGATTCTTCCAGGATGTATTTCCATAAATCCCTCCCTGAGTGTGTTGTTCTGACAGAAGCAAGACAATCTCTGCATGTGTAAATGAGCCACCCAAAATGTGAGATTGTGAAAAGTTATAAGTTTTGAAGATAGAATCATAGAACAGTTTGGGTTGGAAGGGTCAGTTTTTCTGTATCACCAATGACAAAGATAAGAGGGAAGATACAACACAGTATTATGCTGACTAAAGGGACCTCTCATTTGGGATTTAATAACTGTTTGAGTAAAAATGACAAAAAGACAAACCAACATGAATACTGAAAAGACAGACAGTGGTCTGTAAATAAAACAACTTCCTTGACAAACTGGGTATTCCAAGTGTACTCATGGTTAAGAATGACAGCTGATACAGAGTCCTCTGCATATGTACTAGTGCTGTTTGATGCAGGACTGCAGCCTTTTTAGTGTTTATCCCCTTCCTTCTGAAAATCAGTTTGACACTTTTTCAGTATCTTAATTCCAATTTACTCCTTTCATTTATTTTTCAAAAATCTAAATATTTCTATCATGTGCTCTGAAGTTTTCCTCCATAGCATTATTTCCTTTCCAACTCCCTCCAGATCTTTTTCCTTTGTTCTCCTATCTAACATGGATTACTAAGGCACAATCTGAAGGGTGACTTGGTGGATGTTTTATGAAATAGGCATGATGGAAAGCAGGAGGTAAAGTAGATGGAAAAATAAATACATAAATAAATTTTAAAAAAAACAACAAAACCCCAACCAAAAAAAACAAACCAAAACAAACAAACAAAAAAAACCCACAAAAACCAAACCAAACCAAAAAACTCAACAAACAAAACAAACAGAAGAGGTTTAATGAGGTGCCACTTGGTTTTGCCTCAGTTCTGAGAGGCAGCCTTTGTCTCCAAGTTCTCTGGGAACCCTCTGATAAAGTCTGCCATGTCACTGAAAATTTATTTTCTTGTGCTTTACTGTCCTTTTAAGTCTTTCATCCATACCCTTTTCTGCAAGTTGAAAGCTTTCTAGTTTAACAGCTGACTTTTCCCTCACATCTGGAGCTTAGTGCCTGCCAGAAACCAACTTCTACCAGAAGGGAAGAAAACAGGTGGAAACTCATATATTGAAGCTTTTCTCCTCCATGTCTGCAGCCTTATTTTATACTGCCAGAGCATAGACACTAACCTCATTACCTCCAACTTTAAATGTCCCTATAGAAGACAAGAGATCAAGGAACAACAGAGCACTTTTGTTGTTGTTGTTTTGAATTACTCTTTAGCCAACAGCTATCAGCTTGCTTGCTTTCTTTATAAAAATTTAATGTTATCTGATACACTTTATATGCAAACGTTTTTAAAGCTCATGCCTTAAGGTTTGGAAATTAACAAATACAAAGCTTCACATTTGGTCCTAGGGTGTTATCCACATCCCAGCAGGATCTCTAATAGATTTTCCACATCATTTAATGTCTTGCAAGATATAACAACACATCGTGTCATTTTTCAAAAGCAATTAAGCTAAAGTTATGATTTGAGGGAAGAGGCCTGACACTTCATCAGAAAGCAATATGTTTCTTTTGCTAAAGTCTAGCACTCTAACTCTAAAAAGTAACTCTTAGAATTTGAAGAAATGTTTGTAGAATTGGTCCCCATAATGGATAAAAGTTACATGCTCTGTTTGGCATTACAAGCTGTGTGGGCATAACCAGGTCTGATCCAAAAGCAGCATAGCTCATGTATAAAGAAACAACTAATCCAGTCACTCTACCTTGCTAATAAGCTCAGGCGAGGCACTGACACAGCAAAAGAGTTCCCAGGGCTGCCGCATGGCCATCCAGGTTGGACAACAAGCAGAGAATTCAAAGCTTCTCTGAATATACCCATGGAGACAAACTCTGTGTCCTCTCAGTCTCTAGGGAGAAGTGGTATGGATCAGAGCCCACACTAACATGTTTTACTAATTACCACTAACGTTCTGGTGTCTGCGTTGGTCCTAACAAGGAAGACAAAAGAACAAAAGGCTGTGGCCAGTCTCCAGAGGCCAAGGAATAGCCAGGAGTGAAAAGATTAATATCAGGAGCTTTCTGGAAATTACTGCTTAAAGCCCTCCAAAAGATCCTATGAAATACCTTTAAACAGACATAGGAACTTCACACACATGCTGAGCCAACTCACTAATTCCCAGACAAAAACTATTAGTCTCACTAGAGGTAAAATTTCATTTTTAGGCCAATTTTAATAGCTTATAATACTCTAATTCCTTTTAATCCCATTTTTTTAATGCTTTCTTCTATGCCAAAGCTGAAATATTTTGTTGAAGCTGAATGGAAATCAGCTCACAATTTCTGATCCAAAACACAAGCAATTTTGCAAACCTAATTATACATATTTAGAAAAAGCTTAGAGGCTGGTTAGAAACCATTCCTGCCCTGGAGACCTTATAAGCTTATGAAAATCAGAGATCAACAAAGGGCAGAACCATCATGCTCATTTTGCACATTTCATTAGATCTAAAGAGCAAGCCAAATGTGTGGTGAGGAGGAATAGGGCAGGATAGGAGGCCTGGCTCAGAGCCTTACAGTTCTATGCATTTGCAATGCATATTTTTCACATATGCAGTAAAGTTGCTGCATACAGTTGATCAAGAGATAGTTTAAAAATATGTGAATTGAACAGTTTAGGAATGACTTCTTTTTGCAGATTGTAACTGGTTCCAGTTCCAGTCCACAGAGCAAGAAACCTCATCTTGAATATTTGTGTTAGATCCCAAAGGGTTATCAACCTTCCTACTTCAAATCACAAAGCAACCTGTAAGTACAGGAATTACAAAGAAACTTCCCAAAATATGGAGTCTTTTGGCACCTGCCTAACTGTTTTTCCACATGTTGTGTGGCAGAGTACTAGGGACTCTAAGGAAAAGGCATTGAATTAGTATCAGTAGGCAAATTCTTTCCTATGCAGCTATCCATTTTCTATATCAGTTACTTATATTCCTAGTAGAGGGTTCAGATATCTCTCATTCCTTACTAATTAGCATAAGTAATGTAGTCTTGAATGCTAAACCATAAATAAACAGCTAGTCTTATACCAACTTAAGCCTATCATTTTTTCAGATGAATGAAATATTATTCTGATTGCTGTCTCTAGTTAGAGAAGGGCAAATTAAATAGATCTGTGTCCTGGTTTTGACTGGCATAGAGTTAATTTTCTTCCTAGTAGTTGGCATAGTGCTGTATTTTGGATTTAGGATGAGAATAATGCGGCTAACACAGACATGTTTTTGTTGTTGCTGAGCAGTGCTTACACTAAGCCAAGGGCTTTTCAGCTTCACATGATGCCCTAACAATGAGTAGGCTGGAGGTGCATAAGAAGCTGGGAGGGGACACAGCCAAGACAGCTGACTCAAACTGGCCAAAGAGATATTCCATATCATATGATGTCATGATGAATGTTTAAAATGGGGGGATTTGGCCATGGGGGGCAGCCATCTACTCAGGAGCAGGATGGACATCAGTCATTTGGTGGTGAGCAATTGCACTGTGCATCACTTGTTTGGTATACCTTTTTATTATTATTATTATTATTTTCCCTTCTTTCTCTATCCTGTTGAACTGTCTTTATCTCAGCCTACGAGTTTCACTTTTTCTCTGATTCTGTACCCCATCCCACAAAGGAGTATGGAGTGAGCAAACAGCTGTGTGGTGTTCAGTTGCCTGCTGGGTTAAACCACAATAATCCATCACCTTTAAATGTCCTGTAATGATTTAAGAAAGAAGTCTTTAAAATATATATATTTTTTAATTCCACAGTGAATTCAATCCCATATGTTAATGGCTGTTCCAGACATACAAAGGACAAGGCATTTTATTCATTTATGCCCATTTTGCAAAAACCTGATTTTACAAAATATAAGTGGAATCTGATAAGAAGATCTTTTATATTCTATTGTATTACAAAGAACTACCCCTAAACAGGTTAATGGAAATCTATTTATTTCTTAGGTACAGTCAAGAAAAAAACCCAAATCTATTATTAGGTCAGGATCAGAATGGATACTCACTAGCAAAAATCATGAGCGTTCAACTTTACAAAAACAAAAGATTGAAATTCTTTATTTTTAGGCATCTTATGAGACAGGGGACAACTCAGGATGCAAGCATAGCATCTTGACATCAGCAGAGAGCAGGTCTCTTGCAACTATGTGGACAGAAGAGAGACTGTATAACCTCTACTTTAACCAAATACAGAGCAAAGGGAGCAACTTCGCAAGCTGAAGCATGTGCTGCAGGAAAGATAGTTATTAGAGTGAAATAAAATACTTCTTTCTTAGCCCAACTGTATCTTATTTAATGTAAATCTGGTTAGCAGCTCACTGCAAAAGACAGCTGATAGGGATTTGTGACACTTTTCATTACTGCTTTATTATTTGGCTTTCATCTGCTAATAGGAGCAAAAGAAACTATTTTTCTCAGAGGAAAAGAGAACTCCTACTGCCCCACATTTCATACATACTGATTATGATAATGTTCATAAAACTAGTGGACAGTTCATTGTGAATACACTACACAAATTATTGAAGACATATTTTCAATGAAATGTAAGATTTTATGTTATTTTTGAAAAATTGCATGGAATCAAATGCATATTGAAAGGATGAGTAGAAGGCTGGAGATTTTCACCATTAAGCCTGATTATTCTTGGGGCAGGAGAGCAATTTCTTAGTAATTATGGCTTGATACTTCTTCAAAGAAACAAACAGTATGATTTAAGAACAGCTCTGAAACACTTTGTATTGAAATAATATCAAAGGCAGAAGCTTGAGCTAAGAGAGAGGATTGGTACTTGAGGTGTAATAATTAAGTTTTTGTAATTATTTCCATAGCACAGGAAAAGGAATGTACCTTGTGATCAAATTAATGTTGAAGGAAATGATCCTTCAATTACATAAGTGCAAACGTCATGACCTATTTTCCTTGAACTAGAATTCTGTAAGCTTGACTGTCTAATAATTTGCACTTTATGGCTTGAATTGTATAGCAACAGCCACAAAAAATAAACTGAGCCTTGCACAAGTTTTTCACTGTGTAAAAGTAACTGAACTGTACAACTCCCAAGATATTTCTGGAAAACAAACATGCAAACAAACAAAAAACAACAATAAAAACAAACACAAAAATACAAACACACAAACAAATTAAAAAAAATTAAAAAAGAATGAATTTTGGTAAACTTTCCATTATCTATTCCAAAGTAACTCTTCTAGAAAATTGCCAGGTTTTGCAAATACTCTTTCCTTTTCTAATTGTCAGCTAAAAGGCAAGAGTTTTTAAAAAAATAGCAGACTCCCTGACACTCACTACATCTTTGCCACCATGTTACCTGCCCATATATCAGCATCCCACAGTGTTATGACAAGACACTTTTTCTCCTGAAGAGCCAAACAGTCACATTTTCCACTGAATCACAGAATCACAGAACATTAGGGGTTGGAAGGGACCTCAAAAGTTCATCTAGTCCAACCCCCCTGATAAAGCAAGATCACTTAGATCAGGTCACACAGGAATGCATACTGGCAGGTTTTGAATGTCTCTAGAGAAGGAGACTTCACAATCTCTCTGGGCAGCCTGTTCAGTGCTCTGTCACCCTCATCGTGAAAAAGTTTTTCCTTATGTTTACCCAAAACCTCCTATGCTCCAGCTTGTACCCCACTGAAGCTCCTTGTCAAATGCATTCACACAGTGATTCACATTCCTCTACATATATTTTTTTGAAAAACAAGGGCACTGATTCAGGGGTGCTGAATGGTCTCCCCCAGTTCTTGGATGCCAACATTTAGAGCCCCTCTTTAGAAATTTTTAGATTATATTTTCACACCATAAACTAGGAGATAGGCCTTGCAGATGACATTATCAGCATTTGAATTGAAAACCTTGATTTATGTCACAAATATAATAACTATTTTGACACCATTCTACAATACATCTCTATCAAAATCGATTTACCAAAATTTACAGTTCACTTAAAATAGTCAACTGAAAAATTCCCCTATTAATGAAGTAAACAAATGAGTATGACATCTGCAAAATTTATTAAAACTTATAATTTATGTCCAGGTCAGTATAAGAACACTGTATTTTGAAATACTTTTTCCTTTTTGTCTCCTCCCACTGCTCACCCAAGCCTACAACATATCTCAAACTCATTGTGGAAGCCTGTCCACAGGCTGACAAATGTGTGCAACCAAACTGCTCCAGAACAAAAATTAAAATACCTGCAGTCCTACCTTGATAACCATGATGATAATTGTCTCCCAGAAGAAAGTGCTCTGGAGCTCTGAATAAAACATGTGCCTGTGAGTATTTTAGTGAATGATATAACTCATCCAGTTCATGCAAGGAAAGCACATAGGTAGCATTGATTACCCTGGTAGAGTATGGTTATATCTACTAATCGTAACTAAAACCTGCCTCTGACCTAAGTAGGACATCTTCAAAGTTCCATAAAATGCCTTTGAGAGGTAGGAATTAAATTCACTATTTAAAAAAAAACAAAAGCAAATAAAAAATAAACCATACAAACACACAAATGGGAGACACACCAGTTTTATACCCCACTATGGTATTTCTCTCAGTCTGTCCTGTTTGATCTCTATGTTCCTCCTGTGCAAATGACTTCTCTTACACATCCCACTATGACTGAGCCTGTCACCTGCATACCTGCCAACTCCAAAAGTGATAATCTTTCTTGTCATCTAATCAATTAGTATAATTAAATTAAAATATGAACAGTTGTTTCTAACTTGTGGTTATCTTTGAGATGGTTGGTTCTTTGTCAGATATCATGAATATACCATGTGCCAGAAAGCTTTTTATTCTGAATCAGGCTGCTTAAGAAAACTTTTTAAGTAGCTACAACACAAACCAGCTGTTACTATACATTTGTAAAGCGATTTCTGAGTTAATTGAACCAATTCTTTACTGTAAAAATAAGTTGGATCTACTTCTTTAGATTTCTGATGGATAGAATTTTGTTGAATTCTTTAAATGAATGACACACTTAAGCAGTCATAATGGGGAAAGTTTATCAAACTAAGTGTCATGCACAGAGCCAAAACACATTTCAGGGAAGTTCTGTATTAGAACTCCTGTAAATGTATTTTGTTTCAGTCAATTTTCTACTCAAATTAAAAGTGAACAAGTGATTTTTTGTATTTCTCTCTTTTAGCTATGTCTTCATTTCCCTTTTTAAACTTGGAGTAAACACCTTGCTCTGCAAAAAAATTTCAGATCTCTGAAAAAAAATAGGAAACTTCTTAGGACTTAGTCATGTATGAAGATGGGAATATATAGGAATATATGCATTAGTGTAAGTTAAATTTTTTAAGAAAGACAGTATTCATTTTCTTCTTAAAGAAGGGTATTGTGCTTCACAAAAAATATGTTCATTATTAAACAGTTATGTTTTGTCTTCTATCATTATTTTTTACCCTTGCCTTTTGGCAGCTGTCAGAATTTATAGAAGGAATATGAACAGCTTAAGCTCTGTGGTATTTTTCTGATTACTGTCTGTCTTTGAAATCACCTAGAAAGCAGAGACAGGCTTTTAAAGATATTTTTTATCTAGCTCTATTCAGAAGAGTTTTCAATGAGTCTCTTTTTCATTTATGTGTTGGAATGTAAGAGGAACTCATCAAGTCTGCCATACATAAAGCCCGTCTTATGGACTCCATTCTTCTTTTTGTAAAGACTCTGCAGTGATGGATAATTAAGGATTATTGGTATGGAAGTGAGAAGGATAAATAAAATCAACTCATGAAAAATAAAAGGGATTAAATGTAAACCAGGTTCTTGATTAACTTCCCTTTAAAAACTTGTCTTTAAGGAGTATCTTGATGATTCAGACTATTATTTAACACTAGGTGTCTGCTAGACTTTCAATCTTTCATCCCTCCTCCTCTTTATTTTCTACATTTGCTATATTTAATCTCTGATTAGATGTAAATGCTGGGAATCAGGAAGGGGTCACCTTGAGTTTCTACAGCACCTAGTTCAAAGGAATCCTATTCTTAGTGGCAAAGTTATTACTGTATCTCATAAGATCACCCTCAAAATAGCACTCCAAGAAATCAGTTTCATGGATCCAAATCCTTCAAAGACCCTGACAAATTTAATTGGACCATAGGAGAAGTATGAAGTAAAATAAGTGCAAACAAGTCTTTGTAGGATGACAGATGCACGCTGTAAAATATGAATATATTCCTTGCTGCATTTCAGAGGCAGAAATCTAAACATATGGAGCAGGTAAGCTAAACTTATGTTACTTCACCTTTACAGAATGAGCAACAGTGAAAATACTCTGAAAATGTGCGAAGGAGAGAATTAAATCTTTTTCATCACATTTTTCACCAAAGAAGTCGTTCAAGACAATGGATTTTTTTTTAGTACTAAGGACACAAGGTATGCTGCCTTCTGTATTGAAAGAAAGTTTCACCCGAGTGGAAAAAAAGAAATTTAAAAAAATTCATTTTCAGATAGGGAAATTATTCCTGGGTGTGGGTGTATATAGAAAAATAAAGGTAGAGTTTAAGATTAAGCAAAGAGTAGGAGGAAATGTCTGTAGAGAGAAAAGTAGGATTTTATATCCTTGAAGTACAAAGTTAAAAGACATCTGAAATACCATCAGAAATAACATCAGTAAAGAGAATGCAAAATTATGAAGCATACCTTGATCATTTGTCAACAGGGGTCAAATGTAATTTCACGTTTTCCTGACAAAAATTGATTCTTTTCTTTTGACATAAAAATAAAAGTGTCATTAACCTCAAATAATCCTTCTGCCTCCCTCTTTTTTTTTTTTTTTTTGAGGCTTTGTAAGAAGAATGGTCAAGAGAATAGTTAAATAGTCATAGCCATCAGCCCAGAAGATTTCCAACAGGATGTGTTTGAACTAAATTCTTTTCCTGCTTCTAAAGATCAAACCTGTATTACCTGCCTCCCAAGAGAGAGACCTTAGGAGCCTCATTTTTTTTTTTTTACAAAATTGAGCAATATCAGCAGGAAGTTGCTTGAAGGAAACCTACAGCAAAACCTCTTTTCAACATGTGGTGAGATTGTTCCCCAGGAATTATAAGACCATTCAGTCACTTCAAGTAGTTGGGCAGGACAATATCTCAAAATATGGTAAAATACTGTACCATGAAGGGAACTTTCAGGTTCAACTATACATTAGAATAACTAAGTAAACCAAAGACAATCCAGCAGGATGATTCACCTACCACCATTTTTGTTTGTAGGTACCCAAAGCAGAAAATCATCTAATCTGGGGTAGGGGAATCAAATGGAGATAGCAGGAAGTGTGGGAGTGGGAAGCAGGCTGCCCAGGATGAAGGTCCTGGCACATCATCTACTCCCACCTCCTCTTCTTGCCAGGGAGAGCTCTAGCAGGAATTCGTCAGTGCACTTGGCACTGTCACTCTTCACACGTCCAGCTCCTGGCATTGCAGGACCTTCTTATCCCTTCTTTCTATTGCTTCTATTGGTTTCTAGTATTTTCTGAGGCTTTCCATCTGGTCCCTGGTGTTGACTATGCTCTAGGCCAAGCCTTCTGTGGCTCTTTTTTAAGTACCAAAGCCCCTTATGTTTCTTAGAGGGGTATTTCAGCAATATTATACTGCAGCCAAAGGAGGAATGGGCAGGAAAAACAGGAACAGGGTGTCTGGAAGAGGTGGAACTGTCTTGGGAAACTAAGAGCAAAAATAAAGTTGTGCTGCCCCCAGGGTTTTGCCTCTGCCTGCAACATAAATAAAATGAAAGGACACAGACATTGTCATCCTAAGCTTATGATTCTGGTAATCAGTAAGTATCAAGTTGGTTAGCGTTACATTGTCCATGTTAACAATCACCTGCTCCTTTGGCTCAGTATCTTGACTGCTCTAATGTAGACTCATAAAAGATTAGTATTAAAGTTGTTCTTATTTAACCCAATAGTCACATCATAGTTATCCTACCATAACTCTTTCTGTCTCTCTTCAATGAAGCCTATTGTTGCCCACCAGTCCACCATATTTCAGCATTCAATTTGCAGAGCCAATGGAAGGGCAAACAGCTGTAAGTTTACATCTTACTGTGCTACCTTCACCTTTGAAACAATTGTTACAAAAAACTTTCCATCAAAACTACATCATGAACAACTGTTCAGAGAAAGGCGATGAATTAAGGACTCCGTTTCCAATGTTGTCAGGACAATGTTTTTTTTGAAGTGCGGTGCTAAATTAATTTATGGTAACAGACAGCTGTATGCAGTAACCTTCCTACTATACATTACACAGCAGCGCAAATCTGACAAATAATTCAGAAGGAATTATTGTAACATTCACAATCATACTTACTCACAAATATGCCACAAAATGATCCCAGGCTGGCAGTTTAATAGCTTTATCTCTGATTACTGTTCCCATAAAAACCTCAGAGAAACAGAAATGCCTGCATTTGGATGACAAAATCCCCAGCTATTTCAAAGACAACTAAAATTTTAAAACAATAAAGATGTTTTTATTGTTCCCTACAGTAAAAGCATGACAGACTAAATAATGATACTAGCATAAATTCAAGGAAAGCCTCTATCTCTCTAGCAGAAGCTGAGACAGGAATCATTGGCCTCAGGCATTAGCTCAGTGAAGTACTCATAGCTATCTTCATAGCAATTCGTATTTCAGAGTAAAAACCGCCCATGTTAAGATAAATTTGAGATACTTTCTCAGTTTTAATGTGTTTCTTCTTTCAGATATCAAAGGCATTTGGCACAGGGCTTTCAAAACAGTTTTCTACTCTCAGTGCATTCTCCACTCTGCAGAGACATCATAATTGTGAGTAAAACACATCCCCTGTCATGCAGCTTTCCTTTTATTCAAAAATTGCAACTCTGATCTCAATCCCTTCCTGAGCTTGTTATTTATCTCCTTGGGCCTGTTACTTGCTTTCTATGCAGCATCTTAGTCCAGAGAGAAGGTGAGGACACCCACTAAGTTACAGCTCTGCACTTTCAAATACATCCCCAGGATTCATTAGGAGGCCACACTCCACATATGCAGCGATGGGATAGCCATGCACCATTGCTGAATCTCATCTGCATGGACCTGAGGAAAAAGGTTGCTCCAGGGTTGTGCTGTGATATGGGATCTGCCTGTGGTTTGTGTGTCATGCGAGGTGAGAAATGTACAGCATTGTCAAACATGGAGCTTTCATCAGTTATGGCTCATTTTTAATTTCTGATATTCAGTGTGGGATTTATGTCTCCAATAGGAAGAGTTTACAACTGTGCTAGAGTTCTGGCAGCATTTACATAAACAGGAAAGAAATGGGCACTTCCAGGGTGCCTATGGTAAAGTGGTTAAAGCACCTGGTTTTCTCCATGGCTTATAAATGTCTTTTGTACAGCTGGTCATCTACACTGCAGAGAAGAAAAGGCGTGGGAAGAAGGGGAGATGAATCCCCATCTTAATCACCAGCACTGTAGTTATAGGAAAATAAGTAAACCAAGGGGGTTTTTAAAAAGGGAGGAGGGATGTTTTGAAGTAATTATCTTATAATGCCTATCCTTATTCCTCTTTAATTAGATATAATTCAGTAGAGCAGAGAATTCTCACCAACAAAGAACAAGGAAAAAAATTTGTTCCTATACACGAACCAACAGTGATGATGCAGTAGAGTTGCTTCTAAGAGGTCCTGTCTATTCATCCTGTCATCACAGAACCAAAGCGCAAGTGTGTCTATGACTCTCACAATATTTGAAATTCTTTGAACTATGTTGTCTAATCCCATAAAATATCAATGATGACATTACTCTAATATCTCCACAAGGCAATACTGTATCTGTAAATTGTATTATTCCTTCATTTCCAGTCAAAGAAGTGTCACTAGAGGAATAGCTTTTTATCACTCGAATTGTGTATCCTCTGTTGAGAATCTAAAATGTTCTTACTGGTAATGATTTATCTACGGAGAGGAAATCATGATGCCTGGAGTGCTCTGGGCATAAAAAAAAAAGGATATGAAACTAATCAGTGGTTGCAGTAAAAGGGTTTGGGAACACAAATTTGTCTCCCATGGGAAATTCTAACATCTGAAATGGTTTTCATTTTTAATTTAAGCAAAAAAAAATTTGCAAAAAGATTAAAATTAAAACAGAGATAGAGAGTGACTCACAACCTTATTGAAAGACTGTTTCAATAAGGTAAAACCACAGAAAATGGAAGTTAAAATAATAACATGAAACAACAGAATAGAAAATACATATTTTGCCAATGTAATTAAATGAGCTGGAAATAATCCTTTCTACTGCCTTTCATACAGAAATTCATCAAAATGGATGCACTCCCATGAAGCTTTTCAGTTGCTAAAACTGTCCTTTCTAAATTTTCTAAATGCCATTTCTCAACAGCAAAATTTTCTCTCCAGTTTTTGAGCAGATCTGTTTTAGGGGGTGTCATGCAGAAAGCAGTTATAAGCTCTCAGGAGCACTCTAGTTTGTCATACCCAGATTGATCTAGCAATACAAACAAAGGGAGGTTTCAGGAGTGAGGCTACAGGTTTCCACAGTCTAAGTGGGACAGCCACAAATACAGATGAGACCTTCTGCACAGTAGAAGAAGCCACCTCCAAAGGTACTTACATTGTGGGCAAGTGAACCTAGGCCATTTGAGAGAAAAGGTACCTGCTAAATCCAGTCACAAGGGGAGTCCTCAGGGATAAAACAGATAGTCAGCAAGTTTTTAGGATTCATTACTGCTGGTAAGCAATTAAAGAAATAAACAGGTTAAGCAAAAATGAGGCCAAGCCATTTTTCTGTCACATTTGGTGGGTACTTGCATCCATAGAATCGTAGAATTGTCTAACTGTTATTCCAGCACTGCCAAGTCACCAGTAAATCATGTCCCAAGCTGCACATCTATATGTCTTTAAAACAGACCAATTCTATACATCTAGGGATGGTGACTCAACCACTTCCCTGGGGAACTTGTTCCAGTGCTTGACAACCTTCTCAATCTAAACATCCCTCAATACAACTTGAGGCTGTTTCTTTTCATTCTATCACTTGCTACTTGGGAAAACAGACCCCCACCTCGCTACAACCTCCTTTCAGGTAGTTGTAGAGAGTGATAAGGTCTTTCCAGTTTAATATTTCTGTTAATGATATGAACATCTGGACTCTTGCACATCTCAAAAATGGCTGCCTTCAAGCATGTGGGAGAAATAAGTTCTGTTCCAGTGCAAGCTTGAAAACTCTGAAGAAATGGTCTGAAATCAACAATCGTGACAAGTATTTGTTCAAGAAAAAGGAGATCCACACAAGATGGAGAATAAGTATTCTAGGCATATTTCTGGTAGAAAAAGAGCTAGAGGGGGTGACACTGTGTCACAAAGTGCATATAAGTGAATAGGGTATTCAGTCTTTGGGAAGTGTCTACTGGAAGAGAATCAACAATGATGACTAATATATACAGTTTTAAGCAAAATGCCCAAAGAGGTAGATTGAAAGAAAGAACAATGTGAATAATAAGAAATTTTGAAAAAAATACATTTGAAGAGAAGTAGAAGTTTGACATCTAAACATTCCTATTCATGAGAATTGTACAATAATTTTATCTATGTAATTTAGACTCAGATTAATTGCCAAATTATTTGGAGTTACAAATTTCCAATTTATTGTACTGTATTGTGTTTAATTTCTGAATGATTTATTTGAAGTCTTGGTGTGTGCTGAGGGAAGGATATTGTTAGTACAAAACTTATGTTTAATGCTCTTGGTTGCTCATACATACAAAAGGTAAACAGATAAAATTGGGATATAAAGAGGGAGCAACTCTCAGGTTTCTATATTTCCTCCCTAATTCAGAAATAAAATAGTACCAGGCTTGGTAACAGATTATGGAGGAATAGGAGTAGCGAATCTAGTTGTCTTGTTTTGAATGTAAGATGAGAACTGCAGCAGTTTTAATTGTAACTTCTGACTGCAAGCTGCAGTGAGATTTTTCTTTGGTGTTAATGCAGCACTCATAAGTGAGTGTTCTGACAGTGCTCAGTAAATTATTATTCTTTGTATTGAGTCAGACACCAGCCAATGCAGAGATAAGATGGAGCTTTGCCAAGTGAACAAAAACATACGGTCTCTGACTTGCATATTTTTTTTTCCTTTAAGGGGAAAAAGGATATAACAAAATGTATTTGTTGGCTAAATGGACCTTATCTCAGTTACATGGTTATACCCTACAGCACTGAGTACAATTAACCTTATTCCAGATATATGATACTGAAACTGTCATCAGAAGCAGCCCTGAAATTTGGGGCTATTCTGCCATATAATGAGGCCAGAAAAAAAACATCATGTATAGCATTTATCTAAATGAACAACTACTCAATAATTTGGAACCCGTTTATAGCCAGCTTAAAATCAATTTATGTCAACAATTTGTCTTTTCAGAACAAGAGCCTCTAATTAGGGACACATAAAGTTTGTCTGTGGACTTTCAGCACATGTTTACCTGAGCATACTACCGTTTCTATTTCACAATCTTATGTTAAATTTACAATGACCACTACATCTGATGCTAAACTTTGGCTGCTTTGTCAGATGTTACCACCAAACAGTGAAGATGGTGAGGTTGAAGAAATGCCTGCACATTTCGAACATGTCATAGGGACCAGATGGAAGGACCTGAGCAATTTGGCGCTCTTGATGCTGACGTAACGTTACAAAGGGTTGAAACTATCCCTTTGTTAATGAGATGTATGAGATGGCAATGTGAGAGGTAAAGCTCCAATATGCTTACATAGTATTCCACAGTTTGCAACATGTCCTAAGAGACTCCTTTTCAGAAGGCTGGAAAGAATTTGGTCTGATATATATATAACAGGAATTCACAATTGCATTGCCAGTATTTTTACTACAGATTTGCTTTACAGTTCTGTGCTGAGAACAAAGATGTAGCAAGACAGAAATCCACTTCACTATAAACAGGCTTCACACATAAAACTCTCACATTTTTTTAATGAAATTAAATCATTTTGCTTTTAATTTGTGCAGGACAATAAACTTCTCTGCAGCTCCTGTACTAAGACTCCATAGAACAATTTTCATGTCTGTATCTCACATATCATCTTGATATTGAATGGCTCACGATTGTCATGTACATTGCACTACACAATAAAGCTAGGATCTAAATCTTGAGTCTTTTGCAAGCTAAGGTAAGTTCTTTCAGCTTTCAGTCTCCTCATAAGTAAAAATGGGATAGAAAAGATACTTCAGAGAGGCACCATGGTATCAGCTCATCAAGTATTCAGTGTTTTGTACAAAGCTCTTGGGGAACCATAGTTAGGTATAATTTGTAGTAATAAGTAGTAAGTGTCAAATACTGGACATATTAACTGAGGGTAGCAGTTAGAAGGTAAAGTTTTAGAAACAGACTTCAAAACAGTTCTCATGTCAGTCAATACTGAAATTCCATTACTTTGCAAGTGAAGATTTAGGGTTCTTTACAGCTTGCTCAGATATACTCAGAATTTAAATTTTACAAAGACATAAATGAATGTTAATACTACAAATTCTGACAACTAAATTTACCTCCCCTATTCCAACTACATTATCTGCAATGCCCCATGTTTCCCTCTACAGAAATCTTCATCTTTTGGTCAATCATATGTCTACTGGGATTGTCTGTCCCTAATACATTAAAGAGCAGATTTAATACAGTAATAGCAGTAGTACATTAAAGAGCAAAGCTTACTCTTCTCCATTCGACATATTTGCCAGATCCTATTATGTTGCTCACAAACTTGTTATAATTTACTTTCCTTAGGAATTTCTTGGAGAAAAGAAGGGACAAAGTCATTATCTAAAGGGCTTTAAAAGACAGTACAGCCTCAGACAGCACAGTCTTTGCAGCAAATAGCATTTTGTCTTTTGCTAAGCTGGCAAATCAGCCTTTGGCTTCCGAAAGGGAATAATGAGCCAAGAAACACCAAACAACCATTTCATAAGAAGTTTTAATTTTTGCTTTTTAATTTTAACAAGGTAACACAGAAAAGGACTGTAGGTCATTAGCAATTCCCAAAAATATTTGCTAGTAAATCCTAGTAGTACAATTCCAAATTTAGGGCTTATATATCTGTATTTAACTCCAGTTAAAGTTTGCAGAATATATCACTCCAATCAACTGTCATCCTGTATGTTTACACTACACAAGTTATCGTACCTCTAATATCTACACTAACAAAAGTAATAAGAGAATCTGGAAATCCAAGCATTCAGCAGTCTGGAAGAGCTGTTGTCTACCTGACTAATTATCCTACAGATTGCACTTATAGGCTTCTGTTATTCATCCTTCCTACAAACTGCCTTGACTAGAGGATGCTTGGATCCATAGAAATCCCTTCTGCTTGCATTCAGGCATTAGCAGAAATAAGCCTTTAAATTCTCTGTGGGTATATTAATACTTAATGACTCTAAACACTAAGGATTACTATTCTCATAGGTGGGATCAGGAGTTCCAAATATTGGAAAGCTTGCATCTGCAAACACAATTATTTACAAGTAGAGAAATTCAGAAACAAATGCTGTGGTGGGAGAAATGCAATATACATCCTGATGTAGGGCAGCCTAGGAATTGTGCATGGGTCCCGTCTGACGTACTCAATATTATTCAAGCCAGGGTTAGTCAAGTACCAAGGTCAAAAGTCTTTCATGGTCTTTACCATGAACTGCAGGGACATCTCTGCTCCAGCACCTAGAGTACCTCTTCCTCCTCCTTCACAGCTAAACAAAAGCAAGTTCTTGATGCTCCTCTGCAGTCGTTCAAACAAAGATGTTCAAAGTATTAGAAAAGGTTTGAGAATAAGGACAAGCAGGACCTACCTTTGACAACCTCCATGAAGGATATGACAATTAACAAATAGAAAATTACTGGATATAATTTATTTGGATACTTAGCACCTTAAGGAAATATTCACTGCATTTCTTTATTTGTTATTGTGGTGTTCAGCATTTTTCTTACCAAACCAGGATAATCTTGTCTCCTCTTGGACAATCCTTTCAGATTTTCTGAGAAATCTGGCAATTCTCAAAAAAGTCTGTTCCAGATAAAAAGTGATATAATTTCTTATATCTTCCAAACTAAAACCCAATGTCCTTAATTTTAAACATCAATTTATAATTCATAACTACAGCAGACTTGATCTTTCCCTCAGTTAGCATGAACTTTTACAAATTAGATGTTAATGTCCCTTGTGTTGTACTTACTGAAAATTAAGCTGAGATAGAAGTTGATTTGTTAATTGTCATTGCTGCAGGAGGGCACAGAAACTATGAAGTTAACAGATTAGTAATTTTCTATTAAATTGATATAATTTGGTTTGAAAGCACTGACTAACTTAAGTGGTGGTTTCCAAGCAGAATAAATCTGCAGTACTTCTGAGACTAAATGCAAACAATGCTAATATACTTGCATATTTAGATAAGTAGCATCAGCAATGTTTCATATCATATATATTATCTGGCCTTAATAATATTTGGTGCAAATTTGAAATCAAAATTATATTTTTTTTGTTTTACTTCCTAGAGCTCCATTTGAATTAAATACATAGTGCCAAGCTAAAGTTGCTAAAAAGCATGGCTTAATGAGAAAAAACAGGTGTATCTTGACTTCTGATTCTGCAATTTCTTTGAAAGAGAAGATCTTTCTGTCTTTGGCCTGTTCAGTACTGAGAATATAGCTAATGCTATGAAAAAAAGATTAATAAGTCCGGTGTTGCACAAAAAGCCCCAAGCCATTTGGGGTAAACCATATCCATCCTAGCCACATAAGCAGAATGAAAATACCCACACCCTCTACTTCAACATTGATGCAGCCTGATAGAGCATTGAAAGCTGTCTGCCTGTGCAATTTCAGCATAAAAAATACCTTCCACTGAATCCATGTACTTCTGTACCACTGTACCTTGTTGAGTCACAAGCACTGATGGACACAGTACCTGAGGATGCCTTCTGCCTCCATACTCTGCAGCAGTTTCTTCAGCTGTTAGTAGCAGAATGGTTTTCTCGCAGTTGGCCCTTGTGCACTCATGCTGACTTCTTCTATTAGTATGCAAGGCACCATCCCTATGCTATACAGCAACTTCAAGGAAGATCTCATCTGAATAAACTGTCTCAGTTCTACTTGGGGTAGTCAGTTCTTAATTTTCCCATGAATTGTTATAGAAAAGGGTTCAGTACAGTAACTCAAATACACCCCAGTTGTCCCCAAAATAATACTGAAGAAATAGATATTAGGAAATTATCAAATTTAAATTACTATATCCCTAAAATAAATTATGTATCTCTTGCCCTGGTCTGGATACGGAGAAAACTAATTGCAGTCCGATTTACAAGGTATCTCTGCTGGGAAACTTGCATTCCCACTCCGACTTCTCCTTTAAGTATTTGTTTGAGCCTTTGCCTCTGAATCTCATTTACCTCATATGTAGCACCAGAGGCTTATAACTGTGCTTCAGCATGAAAATATCCTAAAAGTGGCATCTTTCATTCCTCAAATGAATAAAGTACCTTCATGTTGGGAGAGGGAAAACATGATCAATTAATTTACTCAGAAGCATTTTTTCCTATCTGGAAAAATGCAACTGCAAGAAACAGGGTTGTCTAATGGATAGTCATCTGAGAACATAAGCTTTGATAGCTAGGAGTGCACGTGTTCTTCATTGCAGGAGTTAGGGACATGTAAATTGTTTGTAACTAACTGATGGTATTACAAATAGCTTTATTGTATGATAATTTTAAGTGCCTAGTCATGTACTACAATGCATACTGAGGTCAAAGAATATCGTATCTCAACAGTACAATCAAGTTTGTTTCATGAAATAATAAACATTGTATCAGAGAGGTTTAATGTAGGGAACTGCAACTTTGTGAAAAGACCTAGGGCATGCCCATTTTGGCAAGGGTAACTTGGATCTTACACTGCACTGAGGACCAGATGGAAAGCAAGTTTGCAAGCACAAGACAGTGCAGATGCAGGCCCAGTGCAAGACCTACAGTGTAGTGAAATGCATCATTATGTCACAATGTTGTGTTCATGATGTCAGAATTACATCACCCATATAGGATACAGACGGTTAATCTAAGCATCAGTAGTGAGGATTCAGGTGTCAGGTGAGTTAAAGCCACTCAGAGGTTAAATATTTAAAAGTTCAAAATCACAGATGCCAAAAGGCCTCCCAAATCCAACCTGTTGTTGTTTTAAAAAAAAAGTCCTGTAAAAAAGAAACTTAATTCCATTTTCTAATGAAAAAGGCTAAGGGACACAGTACACAGTGTACAGTGTCATAGCAAAGGTGGATAGCTTTGCTATGTGGAAATATCTAGACTATTTTGATGAAAATGGATATTCTAATAGCTTATGAACAGATGGATTATGTATAGCATGAAATTACCAGGAAAGCAAATTTTCTGCCAAACAGCCAAACCCAGGTAGAAGTAAAGCTTTCTGTTTTCAGATATGAAGGGTAGGCAAAAAAAAAACCAAAACCAAAACCAGAAAAAAAAAAAAACAGAAGAGCTGAAGCAAACTGTAGATCAGAAAAAAATTCCTTTTTTTTTACAGCTTAAAAACTGTAGTTCTAAAGGTAGGCCTGTCAAACCACTTCCCAGCAGAAAGAATCAAATACAGCTGACTAATGAAAAGAAAATCTTGGTGTGAACATTGTAGCAGTTTATGAAATGGTCTGTCATCTTTGATGAAATGCTATAAGAAGCCTGGAAGCAGCAACTAGCAACCCTGGCAAATTTGCACCCTCAAAGCTACCAAACAGATGTCACCAGGTGAGATGAAAGTCATGATGGGTACTCCTATAAAGTGATATATGGATGGCAGTTAGCAGATGGCCGTGTTACTGGTGCAGGTAAAGATCAGTGTTCAGGAAGCTCAATGATGCAAATAATATCCCTCCCCCCTCACAAACCTGAGAAGTGACCATCCATGCCTTGATAAATCATTGTATTTCACTGTGCTCAAACTCTGCAAAAATCCTTGTGAGATCAATAGGCAGCTTCCCAGTTTAAGGGAGCTTGCCAGAAAACTTTCTCAAGGGCAGTTGAGATCTCAGTCTGACTGAGACCTGACTGTTACTATTCATTTTTACAGCTGGGCAAAGTCAGGTGAAGTGTGCAGCAAAATAAAGTCTTGCACACGGTCTGTGTTAGGTGAAAGCCTTTCTGGCTATAAGTTCTGTCCTTGGAATTCTTTGCAAAAATCCTAATATTCGGACAGTTTTATAAATGCTGCCAATTAGCTTCACGGCCTAGAGATGAAGTTCCTGATCACAGCAGACTACCACAACATTTCACTGTCAGCAAAACCAAGGAAGGCTATATTTGCCTCTTGCCTCCCTTTTATCATGTCTTCAGCAAAAATGTTTTTATGCAGCCACAGTGGAAGATCCACATTCAATTAGTAGATGGTGTTTTCTCCATGCAGAGACTTGTTGCAAAATCAATGGCTGTAGCACAGCCTTCTTTACTTGTGACTGTGCTTTGTTCACCCATGGATGCTGGACTACACAACACACTATCAGCTTAAAAGATCCAAATGCCAGTCAGCTCAGAATGAATATCAAGAAAATAAATTCCGTCTACACCTTTCCCTACTGGGAGTCACATATGTTTATTCAGCTGAGAGTGGTGACTCTCAGTAGCCAGTAGCCAGATCCTGCCAAACATTTCAGCTGGTGGAGTCACATGGAAGATGGAAAAACCCAAGCACCCCAACATATTCAGGAACTTTGGAGGATGAACTGCTACCTTTTTTCTCCTGTTTTTATCAGTAAGGTATTATTCACAATTAAATTTACATCCAAATTAGGCAGAACAGAGGCCACCCTTGGTGCCCATGCATTTAGCTGTGTTACTGATTTTGCAATATATCTTATACAGGCTTGCAAGGCAAACTTGAGACAAAATATAAGGCCCTGCTGTAAACAAGCAAATCACTGAACAAGGCAGAGAACCAGAACTGACTCCCCTAGCTCCAATGAATAACCATGGGTTTTTTTTGCTTTGAATATCTGAGACTTTCAAGTTTCTGATATCTGATATTTCATTCACGTGCGGTTCCAAAATCTTCATAGCGAAACACTGAATAAGCCTGGAACAATAAGATGCTTGTATGCAATCTGCAATCAACAAATAAAGAATGTTAATTTTAAAACTTTGATCTATTAACAACATTTACAGTATCTCAGAGATACATTCCTGTGGTTGCAAACACAATTTACTGTAGAATAAATAAATAACAAAAAAAATCTATTCAATTGCCCAGTGTAAGTACCATTAATTTATTCTTTATTCTAGAAAGAAGACAATTCCCCAAAAGACTAACATGTTGCAAAAGAATAGAGATTTCCACAATATTAAAATTGTTGAAGTAGGTTCTGAGATGGGTAAAAAGCAACTAAAGTGAGGTTTGTACAAGATTCTACATCATTTATCCATGTGAGGTCAAACCCCACATTCGCACTGAAATGACTGTTTTAATGAAGGTCATTCTGCCAGAGGTTGTTTCACCTTTGAAATGATTTTATAATTGTGATTAAGAAGTGCAATACACAGTGCCACTTGGCCCCCATTACACGTATCCAGGACTGCAATGTCAATCTGTACAACTAAGTGCAGTATAATTGTTGATATTAGTTTAGTTTTAATGTCTCCTGCAAACCTCCATAGTACGCTGATCGAATTTTCTCAAAGCAATTTACCATTAGAGTACTATCATAACAAAATTTTATAAAGCAGGATATCAATTTAGACAAAAATGTGTTTTGAAAACAATGGAGAAAGCTCTTTGACAGTGTTGAAACATCTTGTTTTGACATTTTCAGCATAGGAAAGTAAGAATAGGAGTTTGCTAAGCAGGAACAGTGTTAAATTACTTTGTGCAGTTCCAGAATCTCTGTTTTGATAATTTCAAAGCTGTGTTTACGGTAGCTATTATTTATACCAGATTTCTGCAGTGGGGAAACTAGCTCACTGGGAAATTAAAGTGTTTTGATATGGACATGGAAAAAGTATAATTTTAAGCCATCCATGCTTTAAAAAGATTTTTCAAGAAACTAGCAAATTGATACTTATGGTCTGTCTTTTTCAGATTCAGTTTTTAGACAGAGTGGAATTAACTAGAGCTTATATGCACTGTCATCTTCAAGTTACACAGTGATAATGGTTCACCTTGTTACCCTCGCATTCCATTTGGACTACAGGGACCAATTTCATGTAGGATTTAGGATACCTGTTTGAGCTCAGTAAGACATTTCCGGGCAGTTGAAATTCACTGGCACTGCTAATCTCCAATTTGCTTTAAAAGGAAGAATAGTTTTCTTTAGCAAACAATCTACAAGGAGAAACAACAAAAAATTTCAGGAAACAAGGCACTTGCATGAAGTAGATCTGTGCCTCCATTGCAAATAAACCCAAATGCCAACCTATAACTCATTGTGGACTTCAATCCAGGGCTCGTGAGCATATAACAAAATAAAAACTCAGGTAGTTGGTAGTGTGTAAGCAAATATAGTGAAACAAGGGGTGAAACAAGGTACCATTCATAGTATGTAGGTTATGTGAGTCTTCTTTTCTTTATTCCTTTAATTCTACTTAGTTTCTTTTCTTGCTGAATTCTTAGTGCTCTAGCTCATAGTTCTGGCAAATAATGAATGGGCTGTGCAATTTAGGCCATGTGGGAAGTAAGACTTAAGGTCAGGCTTATATTGTACACACAAGCATGAACAAATAAATTACACCATCAGATTAAACTCTTAATTAGTGACATGATTATGTACAAAGGAACCATTTGCCCTTGTGGATACAACACTGTTCAAATTACAGTTTACAATAAACAAAAGATATGAAGGCTGTGTTAAAGAGTCACTGACAAGATATTGTTGTGATTTGGTAATGAGGAGAAACAGAACAATAAACAAATATATTTTCTACTAAAATAAAGGACTGAAATAACAATTCAATTTCTGAAAAGGTAATCTGCACATGTGGAATATTTATTGTCATAATTTAAAACCAGATAGCAACTAAACCTCCCACAGCCACTCGGTTTCTCCCCCTCAGTGGGATAAGGGAGAGAATCAGAAGAGTAAAAGTGAGAAAACTCATGGGTTGAGATAGCGACAGTTAAATAAGTAAAGCAAAAGCTGTGCATGTAAAAAAAGCAAAACAAGGAATTAATTCACCACTTCATTCACCATCAGCAGGCAGGTGTTCAGCCATCTCCAGGAAAACAGGGCTCCATCCTCTGTAAGGGTTACTTGGGAAGACAAACATTATCACTCTGAACATCCCCCCTCCTTCTTCTTCACCAAGCTTTATAAGATGAGAATGATGTCATATGCTCTGGAATATCCTTTTGGTAGTTAGGGTCAGCTGTCTCAGCTGTGCCCCCTCTCAACTTCTTGTGTACCCCTAAGTTACTTGCTGGTAGGTTGGTGTGAGAAGCAGAAAGGCATTGACTGTGTAAGTGCTGCTCAATAATAACAAAAACATCTCTGTATTGCCAATGCTGTTTTCAGCACAGTTCCAAAACACAGCCTCATACCAACTACTATGAAGAAAATTAACTCTATCCTGGCCAAAACCAGCATACTTATTTACACCTGAATTTCCTGAGTCATCTTGAAGATGCAATAAGTGTTGCATACAAATAATTTTTAAGAGATATAAAAAAGAGCTGAGACTATTAATGTGTAATAAAGAGATTAATAAAAAAAAAATAAATCCAAACGTGTTTGGTCAAAGGCAATTTCCATTGAAAAATGTTTTGGGGCATTCAGTTCGGCTCAGTTCATTAGAGCTGCCTAGTCTCATGCCCACAGATCAGCCAAAGAGGGACACAACTATTCAAGGCTCTGCAATTAACCTGATGTGAGCAACATAATTGCCAGGTCTCCATTGCCTCCTTGCATTAAGCTGTCTTTTGCTAACTGCCTCTGAAACACAGAATCCCTTTTAGACAGCCCTGGTCCTGTACATCTGGGGCTAATTTTATACTGTATTCCAAACAAGAAATCTTTTTCACAAGTAATCTAACATATTAAAGAGGAGCTGTACCTATGACCTAAATGCCCAAGTTTATAATTCTTTGTGGATTGTCCTCTGTGTATGAATCTAGTATCAATCTATCAGGCATTCCTGCATGAGCTGAACAAACTTCTCACACAGCCAACTGGTTGAAAAGAGATTCAATGAATTTCTACTCCAAATCATGAGATTTACAATATTTATTGTCTATGGGCTTAGACAACCACAGAAAGAAGATGACTTAAAATGATACCTAACTAGATTTTCTCATTCCTTACATTCCAGCTTGTATTTAATTAAGGTATACAGCTGGACTGTTGAAGCACACACTGAAAGAGGCTACTTACTGGTTCGTTTACTTATCCTAAATGAATGTAAAAATTTTGCTGTCCACCGTTGTCTGAGATGTTAAAGAAGAGCTGAAAAATATCTATGAGGCTGGCAGAAGTAACACAGGAGCTAGAATACATACATGGTCTGAGGGTGCGATCTGTTCACAGATTCAGATGTCAAGATTTAGGCATCTATAGGCAGGTATTTCCAGATTAATTTTGTGGAATTTGGAACCTATTCTGTGTCCTAGTAACAATCTGTTCTCATTCCATGCAACACAAAAGTGTGAAGAACTTTTTAATCAAGTTCAGTAAAAGTTCTTTTTCACAGATAGCAACTTGTTTCTTTCAATGCCACCAAAAATAAGCTCACAGAAATGCACATGTATTACTTAAGAAACAGCAAGGGAAGGTTTTATCATTGCCATGACAAAATGCTCAACAAAAACACTTATGTCAGGTGTCTATCAATTCCTCTTTTCATTTCAAAGGTAGGGAGATCCATCTGCATCTTTCCTGAAGTATATTTATCTTCACTGACATATTAATAATAGCAAATGGATAATTTCATTGTATCACTATGACTGAAAGTAACATGGAATCTATATAACAGTAAGTTAAGAACACCAGGCAGGTACACTTTGTTGAAATGTTTGCATAGATGATGGGAGGAAAGCATAAAATAATTACTAATATCAGTGTTAATTTAAGAGGGAGCAAAACTGAGTTTGAAGATACAAAATCCTAGAATATACATACATTTTACACTAGACCATTATGATATATATATATTTTTTATAAAAAGACCGTCTTAGGAGAAGGCAGTAAGTTTTGCTCCTCAGCCACTAAGTACCATAGCCTAGTCCAGGGTCAGACTCCCTTACGATCTATCAAATAGGCCTCATTTTCAGGCCCTCTCTCAACATATATGGTCCAGTCTCCTTTAAAGAAATTGTGCCTTGAACTAAGGTGTCCTGTGTTGTAGGTAGATATTCCAACCTCTAGATTATTAATCATATGCTGCAGCATTCAGACTGTGATGAATGTGAGCTTTATATACCGAGATACTCTGCACAGATGAGTTAAAAATTCAATTAAAGAACCTCCAATCTAGTTGTCAAGTCAAAAGCTATTGACAGGCTGAGGCTGTCATACAAAGGATATGGTCTTGATTGCTCTTTGAAATCAAGTCAGGTAAGATCTCTGTGTAAAACAGACAGCTATGCATGGACAGCTGAATCCCACTATGGCTGTCACATGTTAATTTCAATGGAGATCTAGTCAGAGTCTGAGTCTAAAGAGCTATTAGTCTGACCTGGCACTGGTGTCTAGAACGAGAAGAATAGGTCCTCAGACTCCATTCACAGCACTGAGCACATCTCTATCAGTTATGATGAAGTCTTAGACAACCAGTTTATGTAGACAGACTTACATGTAGACAGCTAAAGATAAGCATGTTAATCTGGAGCTCTGTCCTGCCTTCAATAATCCTAGTAAATAGTTAAAAATTGTGACATGTAAATTTTTTTTTTAGTGTTACATTAAGAACAGAAAATGCTCAAATTATTCCTAGTGAAGTTAGGAAAAAGTTTTTTCCTTCACATGGATAATATTTGAAGTGGTATGTGGTATAAAGGAGATCATTAAATATAAAACTCGGAGGTGTTATGGAAAAAAAAGCTGGTGACTAATTGCATTGTTTTGGTGTCAGCTGCCACCCACTAATATTTGTGAGTTGAAAAAGATAAACATCAGCCTAAATGTCTGTCCAGAAATCCATTATCCAAATCTTTGTTTATCTCTTTAAACATCCAATTAGCTTTTAAGTCTTTTCCACATTAAGATGTTACAGAAATGTTTAGATTTGGAGATGGAAAATACTCACTACCCTTGTGTTAAGGCTATGAAGAGCTGTGCTGCTGCTCCATCCTCAGACAATAACAAACTAATTGCTTTTTCTCTCCTCTATTCAAAACTTCTTCAACCCCAACTGTAAGCAGCTCAAGCAGTGACTTATGCTCAGATTCAGGTACATGGAAACAGCATTGGTGCAAATCCCCACCCTCACCAGCATATTAAAAACCAAACAACATACAGTAGTAGCATTTAGAGCTCTTGAACAACTAAAGCAATTGCCTTTAACGACTTATTGTGATTTCCCTGGAAGAAATGTACCAGTGTGAATAAGGACAGATGAGTTTTTTCCTTAATAAGCTGATCAAAGATACCAAAGGTGGAATTATCAGAGATGCATAATCTTTATTCACTACTATAAGGACCTCATCAGTTCTCAGTACAATGTAGCCTGTCAGCTATGATGATAAACTGCTCAGGCAAAGATTAGAAATCAGATGTTTTCTTGTTATAACATGTTTCAACCTTGAGTCTCGAAAATTAGCCCCTCTATCATTGAACACAAATCCATACCATATTTTGGAGGTGCAATCAGAGAAGCATTAAGGCATGTCCCACACTGTCCCACATTACATCCTTGTCTCTAAGATGGGGCCCACATTACATCCTTGTCTCTAAGATGGGGAGACATGGACTTGATGGATGGACTACTTGGTGGATAAGGAACTGTCTAGAAGGTCGCACTCAAAGAGTTGTGATCTTGATGTCCAGGCAGAGACCAGTAACAAGTGGAATTCCTCAGGGATCTGTTCTGAGTCCAGCGCTGCTCAATATCTTTGTCAGCGACATGGACAATGGCATTGGGTGCAACCTCAGCAAAGTTGCTGACAACACCAAGTTGTGTGGTGCCATGGACTCACTTGAGGGAAGGGATGCCATCCAGAGAGACCTTGACAGGCTTGAGAAATGGGCCAGTGCAAACTGCATGAGGTTCAGCAAGTCAAAGTGAAAGGTCTTGCATCTGGGCTGGGCCAAACCCAGACACAATTAGAGACTGGGTGCAGAGTGGGTTGAGAATAGCCCTGAAGAGAAGGACTTCAGGGTGTTGATTGATGAGAAGCTCAACATGAGCCAGCAGTGTGAGCATGCAGCCCAGGCGGCCAACTGTATCCTAGGATTTATCAAGAGAAGTGTGGCCAGCAGATCAAGAAAGGTGATTCTTCCCCTTTGCTCTTGTGAGACCCCACCTGGAGAAATTCATCCAGTTCTGGTGTCCTCACCATAAGAGGGACATAGATCTGTTGGAACAAGTCCAGAGGAGGACCGCAAAGGTGATCCAGGGGCTGGACCACCTCTGCTACAAGGATAGTTTGAAGGAACTGGGATTATTCAGCCTGGAGAGAAGAAGACTTCAGGGAGACCTTATAACAATCTTCCAATACCTGAAGAGAACCTACTAGAAGGCTGGAGAGGGAGTCTTCACAATGTCCAGCAATAAGACACGGGGAAAAGGTTTTAAACTGGGGGAAAACAGGTTTAGATTGGATCTTAGGAAAAAGTTCTTCAGTATAAGGGTGGTGAGATTCTGGAATAGATTGTCTGGAGGAGTTGTGGATGACTTCTCCCTAGAGGCATTCAAGGCCAGGTTAGATGAGGACTTAAGCAACCGAGTCAAGCTGAGAGGAGTCCCTGCTCATGGAGGAGAAGTTGGATTAGATGATCTCTAAGGTCCCTTCCAGCCTAAGACACTCTATGATTCTATGTCTTTGTGTCTTGTGTTGAGGAAAGGTTTCAGTTATTGAAAACAATTACACTAAGACTTTGAGCTTTAGCTTGCATTTCCTTCTGCTGCTGCTCACCTTTAAAAAGTAAGTTTCAGAGGGAGGTTGGAATTTTGCAAGGGGATGCCTGAGCATCTGTATTAAAGATAGAAGTCCAAAAAGACATTTGCATAGTTTCATGCAATAACTGCATTGCAAGGTCAATGTTTCCCTATTGGACTTCAAGTCTTCCAGTTTCTTTACACATACTTGTAGATGGACTGTTAGCATCTAAAAAAGGATGGAGAATGAGTCAAGCAACAAACAGCTGTTTTATTACATGTTGTCATAATGTTGTAATTCCATTTTCATTCTTATTATTCATGCTCTTTTTTTTTTCCAGTTGAAAAACAATTTTTTTTTCTTTATTCTAAGGGAGAAATAGAATGAAAAGATGGGCCTCAAGTGACTCCATATACAGCAGAAATAATTTGCACTGAAAGCAAGCAGCTTTGGGAAACAGCATAGACTAAAAAGTGTTCCTCCAGTCTTCACAGCTGTAATGGTTTAGGGTCAGGGTGGCCCCTTAGACCTATAACAGACGGTCTCTGTTAACCACTCTCCCTCCCCAAAGAGGAAGAGAAAGGGAATAAGGGAGAGAGACTGAGTGATTAGAAAAGGAAACTAGAACAGCTTTAATGAAAATTAATAATAAGAAAAATGGAATATAAACAAATACATACAAAACCAGTATCGAACCCAACCCCCCTGCTGGTAATTACATAACCATCCCCACTG
>VWZY01001554.1:106976-125689 GCA_013399075.1 Chloroceryle aenea | reverse complement strand
GAGCCAAGCTGAGCACAGCTGGCAAAACAGGTCAAGAGGGGAGAAGACCCTGGAAGTCCCCAGAGAGAGAGAACAAGCAAGCAAGCAAGAAAGCAAGCTATAGACCCCTCCAGATCTGTCTGCTTTATACCAAATATGATGTATATGGGATGGAATACCTCGTTTGTCAGTTTTGGGTCACCTGCCCTGTCCACTCCTTCACTTTCCTGCACCCCCCAACATGGTACACAAGATCCAGCAGTGGCCTTGGTCTGCACACCAGTCCTTCATAGCAACTCTGACCATG
Source organism: Chloroceryle aenea (assembly GCA_013399075.1). Taxonomy (NCBI): domain Eukaryota; kingdom Metazoa; phylum Chordata; class Aves; order Coraciiformes; family Cerylidae; genus Chloroceryle; species Chloroceryle aenea. Next base: position 125,403 of record VWZY01001554.1, on the reverse strand, counting down.
GGGTGTTATCACTGCCAGCAGCAGACACTGCCTGTGATAACAGGCTGCTGACCTCAGACAGTGCTGTTAGTGAGAAGTAGTGAACTGAAAAGTAAAATCACTGAACAGAATTAGTTCTGTTCTCACTCAAACTAGGACAACAGTGAGTACTTTTCAGTCATCCCACCATTCAAGGTCAATTCATAAAATGACTATGCAGACACACAGACAGACTATATTTGCAATGTATGTTATTTGCAGCAGATAATGTGACTCATGCCACCTGTTAGCACTGAGTCAGACATGACCCCTTTATCAGTGGACCTTTCAAAGGTTACTTTTGCAGGTCTTAAGTCACGCATATACCCTGTGCCTAATGTGTCATTTGAACTCATTAAAAAATATTGTCTCTTTTAATATTTACATTCTAAAATATATTCTTTTGCTCACTGAAGACACATGGCTCTCTGGCTAATGAAGTGCTGCCAAATGATCTGTTCTGTTGTAAATGGGGCATGCAGAGGTGGACAAGATAATTACATTATTTACCAAGCAACTTTTCAATCAAAGTCAGGAAGTCTTACTAAACCATAGGCAAAGTGAAAGAAAGATCTCGGTGTGCCTGTGAAGAACACTTAGAGAGCAGGCTCCTTTTGTTGTTAGAGAGAAAATATGAGCTGACTATTTTTATATTTGTATAATTATATAAACATACAGATCTCTTTTTCTATATCCATTTATGTCTTTCCAGATACACTTTAACAGAGGTCTGAAGTTAAAAGCATACTTAGCATTGATAATATCACTGCCTGTATATTTAAAAAGTGTGGATCCTCCATTGCATTCAAACAGTTTTATACCTTAAAGATTCTCTCAATTTCTTCTGACTCATGTCTCTGCAATTTCTGGACCAAACTAGTGGAGTCAGTTAAACAGTCACAGATCTGGTGGAAGTAAGACTTGAACAAGCTCATAAGCAGAGAAAAATAAAAATAAAACTCCAGTAATATTTTATGTGTAAGAAACCTATCATCATACTGTTTAGTAAAAGGATCATACTGGTTCCACATTTGCCAAGTTGGTGGCCAGTATGGGGTGAGCATCAGGAAAGCCAAAAACAAGAGGAGAGATGAAAGCAAACAAATCCTATAAAAAAACAACTGGGCTCTCTGCCTTGAAAGGAAAGGTTGACTTTAAAAACATCTGCTGGAAGAAAATAAGTAGAAGATATACATATATTTTTTAAATGCTAGTTGGACTGTAGAAACCAATATAAAACACCTGCAGAGTGGCTAGACCAGTCTAATTAGCTACTCTCTATATTTTTCTCACAAGAGGAACTTCACCCTTATTGCAATCGAGAGCTGTATAAAAGTAATGGGGTAGGAAATTATCTCTACAGTGAAAAAGACCTCACTGTTGTGACAACTGATGTACATAGAAACTTACCAGCAATATAACCATGGCATCAGAGTAGAAATATTCTATACTCTGTCACCCTTAATTTTGCCATTATGGGTGTTGTAATAGCCTAGTCATCTTAAGGCAAAATGGAATGTTAACTCAGTTATTGTTTCTTACTAAATGCATTTGTGTTTCACTGCATTCCAGCATAAATCATTTCCCTTTTTTATTCTGAGATTAAAAGAAGAGATGTTATAGAAGGACTCAGTTCCTGAGAGAAGTTATGCTGCTCTATTTTCATCACTCCTGGGGCTTTTCCCTAGCCAAATGAGGTGTTCTGTGCTGCTGCTTCTGTGCTATTTCAACATCACTTCTTACCTAGAAGTATCCTTAATAGATAGCATTAAGGAATAGAAAGAAGTATATAGAGAGGTACTAGAGCACAATGTGAAGTAAATGTTGATTACTAATACTGAATCATAGGTCTGAACGCATAGTCTCATTCCATTTGCAGCACATCTCCTAGAAAAGAACTGCATTGGCCTTATATCAACTGAGGGCTAGTTCTTCGCCCATTTTATAATTCTTGACATGTCAATGTTTTCTACAACTGAATTAATATTTTCTCTTGCAATCTAAATGTACTTGCTTTCACACACTCATCTACTAAACTTGCTTTTTTTTTTAAAAAAAAAAAAAGAAGAGGTGTTACCAGCTGGGTGAATGTATCCCACCTTACCTTTGGTACAACAAAGTAACTCAGTCCAGTAAAGAGTGAACCTGTAGTGGCAAACACCACTGGTCACTTCTCCTATCACTAACTAGTATTACTGGAGGCATTTCTTGCAAGATGAAGTGTACTGAGAGCAGTTCCTAAGTAACAAAGGAGAAAAAGATTTCTTCCCTTCACTAGGATGTGTGATTAATAAGTGGCTCTCAGCAGATACCAGTAAGTTAAGCCCTGAAGCTGCATTATATGCTATTCCACCATTAGGCTGTTTTCTTCTCCTCTGGCCGAATCTGCCTGCAGACCTCAGAAAGCTGCCACCCAAAAACCTTATGTCTAATTTACCAAATTTATCTGAAGAAGGAGCAACTAAGAAGACACCTGTCAGCTTGAGGCAGTCTGGGTGGGAGTCTGGCTGTCCTCAGAGAGGCTATGAATGATGATGGAGCTAAATTTGGAGAGGTAAATTCTTCTGATGTGGCAAATTATGTATGAGGTATGTATTGCTGGCTCTGAACTGAGAATGACAACAAAATGTAGTGGGAGTGTTGTGATAGAGATGCACTGAGCCAGGTGCCTGAAAAAACAGTGTCAGCTGGATTAGAAGCACTATTCCAAAGGCAAAGCACCAGTTGTCACTCTCTATGTACAGGAGGACTTTTGTTAACAGCTCTAGCACATTTTTTTGGTCTCATTAGCATCACCAAGATTGCGAGAGAGAGTCAGAAGGCAGGAGAGAGAGTCCAGTTGTCTTTAACCCTGAGTTGATACAGTTTTTCATATAGGACTGTTGTTGCTGCGATGAGTTGCAGTTTTTCTTTGCCTCAGCATTTAAAAGGCTAAGGCTCATTTGCTGTGATGCTCATGCAACAGTAAACTGAGATCTTCAGAGTTCGGCATGGTTTCTCACATTTATCAGAAGCCCCAGAGATGTTTAGCAATTGATTTTTTTTTTTTTTTAAATTGCATAAAACAGAGAATTTGTCCCACTACTTTGGGACAAATGCCACCTCAATCTGAGTGCAACACAGCAAAGTGTCACTCCATACCCTGAAACACCCTACAGCTAGGGAGTTGGTAGCACACCTAAGCGGTACTGTCATGTGCTACTGGCTTGCTGGCAGTGCACGCTTGTGACAGATTCTAAAAAACACCTTACAGAGTCATGATCTAACAATTCACTAATGTCTTTGTTGATGCCTATCAGAGTATTGTGCTGTGCAGGTGTGTGCTCCACACAGTGCAACCGCACACTTCTCTTGGCAACAGCACGATCTTTGAGGCATGATATACTGCCAGTGCGTTCCGCCTTAATAGAGATATTTATTTATTTTTTTATTTTTCTCTTTGGTGTCAGGAGTTAAAACAATTTTTGATTTGCTTTCACAGCATACAGCTCTTCCAGTTCAGTTCATGTAAATGCATCTCGCTACCTGAACAAATTCTGAAGGTTACTTGTGCTTCAATGCAAGGTGGTTTAGTATGTTCTTTCTGCTCAGCTCCCTTCATCCCATTCTGCTATTATTGTCTCTCAGCATCTCATTCTCTTCCTTTGCTGTTTCATTCTGAAGTGCAGCCTGCAAAGTGTGATCCTGTTCAGGTTAGGTACTAGCATCGGTTCTCAGACAGACTGTGAAAAATCAGGCCCTAATAATTTCTTTCAATTCATGATACAGCTGCCTTGTATATGGTGCTGATGGTTTTCTAGGCTGTCTGGGGAAAAAGTGTTATCCTTGTGAATTTTAGCTAGTTTCTTTATGACACTTTTCACTGTTCATCTGTTCAAGTAAAAAGGATTTGGCTTTTCTTTTTGCCTACTTTCTGAGGAGAAATGCAAACGAATTATATAATAAAGGGTGAGTTTTCTCTTCTCAGCTAGGCTAATAGATATTAAATTTCATTAAAATTATAGGAATTTTGATTTTACCTTTTTATTATATTCAACTAATATACACTGTAGGTTCTAAAACTGTACATCAGGACAGTTACATCCACACACAGAGATCTCATTTCCTTAGGAAACCAGGCTAAGTACACTGTTCCTACCCCATGAGCAGAGCGAATAAAAGAGAAGATGAGTAGGAAACTAAGTAATAGGAAGGAAAGCACACACAGAATATAACACTGTGAGGGATTTTGATTTTCTTTTTTTCTGCATTACCCTTGACCAGTTGAGCTTTTTCCCCCTTTATTATGGATAGGATATAAATAAGAGGTGGTGCCCTAATGCTTCCATATGCCCCATCTCCAGTCCTTTCTCCCCATGGATGTTATAAAAAGTATCTGAATTTCTTGTTCCTCTCTGGCACAGGTTTAAGGCATGCCACAGCAAGCAACTCTCTATGTGCTGCTTCTGCTCCTCTCCTCCCTCCTTCTGCTTCATCAAAATACCTTCAGGCCTCTCAGCTCCTTAACAATCATCTAAAAAAGAGAAAAGTTATGGGTTTTGTAGTGAATACTGGCAAAATGTAATTAAGCAGCTGCCAGTGATATCTGCTCTCTATACTCCCTGCAGCTGTATTACAAATCGGTTTTCTCCCTCTGTCCCCCTGTGACAGATAAAATTGACACCCCGAAAAGAACAAGCAGTACTTTGACACAGGGCTCCAAATGAGATAAAGGCTTGAGCTGTAGTCAGGCCAAGATCTTCTCTAGACAACCCCCAAAGGAGCAGAGTGACACAATGAGCACTGGTGTATATGAGCTTGGAACACTGATCATATGATTACTGTGTGAATAGGAGGTGACTTTTCCAAGACTCATTTATCAAGGAACAAAAACACCCCTCTTTACACCAAGGCAGAGAGACCTCTTATTCACAACAGATTGGCGAAAAGTAACTGATTACATACTGAATTAATACTAATGAAATCCATGTAGCTAATTCCATTAGACATAAAATGTTGTCCAAGACTGGGACTAAGTCTGGACCCAGCTACATCGAGACTCCTCTCCAAGAAGGAGTCTAGAAAGCAAGGGAGTCCATTCTGAACCTCATGATTCAATGCAAAGTTTTCCTTATATTTTTTTGATTAGTCATAAACCATTAACCAAATCTGAGACTAAGTTTAGACCTAGCCCACTTAAGGAGTTTAGAAAGCCAGGGGGTCCATGATGAACCTGATGATTCAGTGGGAGGTTCACCCTTAGCCTTTTGGGTCTCTGGTCTCTGTGTAAATCATTCTAGCTCAACTCTAACTTGTTTTACCTTTGTATGTTTCTTCCATGCATCAAACCACAGAGTGAACCTTGACATCAAACGTTGTTAAGTCACACTTTAACAAATTCACTTGAAAATTACTTCTACTAATACCTTTCACTGTGATTCCTTAAGTGATCTAAATTACTCATTCACAAGACCCTCCTTTGCTATCCTAGAATCTGTTGTGATCTATTAGGCTGAAAATTGTGGTCAAAGTTCCTCATCAAAGCAGAATCTGTTGGATGATGAAACCACTCAAACTGACTATAGAGTGACTATAGAGTGCATGACTCTCTGAGGGGTCCCACACACAGGCAGAGGATGAGCCTCCTGCCCTATTACATAGCAGAACACCCGTAGATGTGTAAGTAAGACAGTGTAACAATTTGGCTTTTTTTTGCTTTTTTTTTTTTTTTAAACATCACAGATTTTAATGCCTTTCTTCATGTGATAACAGGCATTTTTTTTGCCTCTAAGGCTATCATTAATTTGCAATTTCAGTATTATATTGTTTTCCTTGTTCATTTAATTGGGTTCATCTTGTTTAACTGTCTTCTCTCTGCTTCTAATAGTAACTTGCTATTTTTAACATTGGAGCAGCCTTTCATACAGCCAAATTGCCCACTTCACATAATCTCCACTCTTCTTTTTCTACTGTTACCTGTTGCACCTTGATTATGATGGTTTAAGAGAACATATCATATAATTACATTGAATATCAGTTATCTCCACAGTGTATTCATCTGACTGTGGTCTTTGAACTATGTAGAATATCAGATATTGTACTAGGCATTTGGCTAAGCCTTTCTCCATGTTGACAAAGTAAAATTACAGTGTCACAGTGTATAAAGAGCTACTCTATACCACTGCATCATACTATAAAGCACAGGTAGTAAACTAAAGAAAACTAAAGCGGCCATCTCAATTCTCTGTTGCCACAGGACATGCTGATACTTACTGACTTCTTACTTAAATCCAACAGCACACCATTCAGACCAAAGAGTGCTTTAGGGTGGGTTACCTAGGTTTATAGAACCTGACAGGTGTCCATCTTCATGTTTAGACACACCAGTACCATACAGGCAGACTGGCATCATGCTGCCTCTAGTAAAACAGTCCTAAATTTTCCATTCACTTGATAAGTCTAGGATGGAGAAAAAGGAAAACATTGCCCACACACAATCATTCAAATTGAAGAAGTCTTAGCAGGATAGCATGCTTTCCACAGTCCTTATCCCTCAGCACCATTTTATTTTATGGACATCTACAGCTGAAGGAAATTGGAGTAGGATAGACAACCCCTATGAAACCCGTAAGAAACAAGGTAGAAGCATGCCTGTCAGTACTACAAAAGCAAGGCAGTCCCCCACATTTGACAGCCTGGAGTATACATAAATTTGAGATATGAACATGCAGAGGGACAGCAAACCATCAACGAACTTCTGTGGCTGATAATTGACCCTCTCTTTCTGGAGAGTCATGAGTATGACTGTAGTTTTAGTATAAGCCCAAAAGAAAAAATTGCTTTACATTTTATCTTTTAAAAAACAGAGATTAAGCCTGTAGTATCTAACCATTAGAACTGATTTCACACTAGGGCTGTAACTTATATAAAAGCTAATATAACAATCTCAGCCAACTCATTGTCCTCTGTTTTGTACTCTGAAAAATAAAAGCCAGCTAATGGCTTCCCATATCTCCTTTTACAGCAAAACACTCTGAATAAGCAGGCTGCTGGAAAAGATAAAATCAAACAGCTGCAAACTAAATACCAACAGCTGCAGAAGTGCCTTGCTGAGCCATTGGTAGCACGCACCACTCACTTTGTGGAGAGTTGCTAGGAAGGAGATTTGTTAGACAGACATGTTAGAACAGAAAGGGAAATATTTTACTTCCTGGTGCTGTTTTTAAATCCTCTCTTCCCCATCCTTTCATGGCTCAGTTTGTCTTCTGATGTTAAGCAATGGCAGAAATTCATATGGTAATACCACTGACATAAAATCTATAGAGATAGTTTCTCAAGTCCTCCCTTGTCTGGGAAATCCCTCCCTATCCTCAAAATCAGGAGTACAGAAGAGTTTAATCTTGTGAAACTTGTATACATGCAGTCTTTCTATGACAGTGAAGATGATCCTGCATGCAAGACTGTCAGGACCAGCAGACTCAATTCACTCGTGGATGATGAGGAGGACCTGCAGGGACTACCTGCAAAGGACAGGATCATCCATGTAAAGTCCAGTTGTAGCCCAGCCCAGAGTTTCTGACAGTGACAGCTCAAGACTGCAGTGAACAGGAGCTACCAATGCTGAAAGGGAACATGACGATGCTGGCTTTTACTTCAGAAATTTTCTCCTTGTCTTCAGTGATAGGGATACTAGCAGGAAATGTCATAACATTTTTTCAAAATCCTCCAATAGTTCTTGTCCATTAATCTACTTTACATAATCTAGTAATGTCATACTCCTTAAGTACCTCACCAGTGCTCATCTTCGTTAGTGCCTTTTATACCATATTCTTCATTTCGATAAATAGTTATATTCAGAAAATTGTTCAAGAAACTCACCTCAACATGCTAATAGGAAGTCTGACCAGTGTTTCTGTCAAGTAAGTCTCCAATTACCTGGCTGGTATACCAGATTAAAGAACACTGACAGGTAGACTTTAGTCTTCTGCCAGCCAAAGGGATGCTAAGGAGAATGTCAGGGAAGAAACATTCATAGATACAGACAGACAGAATTCTTGTGAATTAAGTGCTACATGTGGAGCAGTTTTCCCACAAAGAAGACCTAGATTTTGTTCCCTTAACAAAAGCATGTTAATTTAATATGTGTGTTTACTTCACTTTCTTCAGATGTTTTGTATGAAAATACGAAGACATATTCCCAGTTTCTAAACCTGGGATTTTAGATTCCATGAGTAAAAGTCAGAGCAGTTAATAATATCATGAGTGCTTCATTTTGTAAGTCACCTCCAACTCACCTAAGCAGAATCTTCTCAAACTGACATGACCAGAGGTTGTGATATGGGGCTTGTCCTTTTTTGTAATTTCTGGATTATCTCTGTTCCAGGCAGTGGTAGTTCTGTGCTGGACCAATTTGCCAGAAGCTGTACAGAGTAGTTGTCCACAAAATGTACTTTTTTCCTGAACCTATAAAATGAATTTAATTAAAAATCCATATAAACTAACAATATTATTTTGGAGTTAGATTAGAATAAATAAATATGTTAACAGATTTTTATCTTTCACAGATATCTCAGCAAGCGTCTGTTATCTCTCAGAAAGATGATGTGACACTGAAAGCAGCACAAGCATGTTGTCACCCAAAGCCCAGACCAAGTCAAATACAGCGAAGCCCCAAGGCTCATTTCCATGAAGCACAACTGTGTGGCCTTTGCTCAGGTCTGTTGGAAAAATGTCACTGAGATGTGAGAGAGCACATAAGGTAAGCCACAAAGGAAAATAAAATAAATAAATAAATAAAGTTAGAAAGACGAGAAATGGTTGAGATAATAATAAGCGCAGTGAGAAATAATCATGTGAAATGACATAAAACCCTGACAAACTGACATTTCAGAAATCTATCTTCACCAGATGAGCACATTAAGCAGTCAATGGAGACCCATTTCCCTCACCTCACTGCCCACCATCTGGCCACCATAGAATCCCTGAGTCCCCATACAGGAGTGAGCATTTTAATGCTCAGTTTAGTAATATGCTAGCCCTAGGTAGTACTGTGCCCATCACCCAATAAGTGCCTATCACCCAATAAGTAGTTGAGAACAACCCTGCTTGAAGTTCTCTTCACGTGGTGAAGATGCCCAAACAGAAGAGATCCAGCAGTAGGAAAGTGAGGCTGAAGAATCCTGTGATAAACACAGCATGCCAGCTGTGGGGAGGGTAGAAGTCTCCAGGCATTACTGAACTCTTAGTGATCTGCTTATTACACCATTGATATCCTGGTCAAAAAGTTTTTTATACAAATATATGGCATTATTATGAACTGCTATTGGACCTACGTTACCAGAGTGTGATTTCATCTTGCACACTTTCATACAGTGCCTATCAGCAACTGCATTAGGAGTTGTTATCATACCAAATTGATATTGGGTGGTATCTTCATTTTTTTCTTTTTTTCTCCACAGAGGTTTTTCATTATCTTATGGCAAAGATTGTTCTTTGACTGGTTTCAGGCAGCAATAAGAAGACAGAAATTAAGTGCTTTGATGTGTTCACAGGAACAAAGGATGATAAAAACAGAACACAAGCAAAAGACAACAATGCTTCAGTGAATGTCTTCAATCCATTTAATTAAACTTTATACTGGCTTGCAATCACATAAACCTGGTGGTGACTTGAAGCATCTGGAACAATGAGGAATAATTTGGTGCTCTGTTCATTTTCCACTTTGAAGAAGGGAACAAAATGGTCTCATTATGGGCAACTGGGAAGGTTGTAGACTTTTGGCTTGAGCTGTCTGGCAGAAAAAAGAAGGGGGCTCAGGCAGGACACATTTTCTGTAAGTCTGCAAACCATCAGTTGAAAACAGCATCATGCTTCCTAACTCAAATGATGCAGAGAGAGAAAAAGGAATGTTCCTGCTTAGCAGCAGCATTTCACTCCGTAACCAATGGATTGTGCCACTCAGCAGGACCATGATCCTCTCCACCCCTCTGCAGTTAATGAGGCAAGCACACATAAACAAGCAAACATATAACCTGTAGTCTAACTTTCAGGAGGATGAATACTAATGCAATGCCTCAAAGGTGGATCTTGTCTCTTCTTTCCCCCAAAATGTTAGATGGTGATTGACTTTGTCTGTTGGCTTGTAGAGGACTAGCAGGAGTGGAAGTCTGTGTTATTAAAGATTAGGAGATATGAAGAAAATAAAAAAAGCAAACTCCTGCTCTACAGAGCAGGAGGATGTACAGCATGGATGTATATAGACGGAATTTCCTGCTCCATCTTGCAGGAGGAAGGCATTGGGATCAGGAGCAAAGCAAACTTACAGCTGTTGCTCAATTCTGAGATCTTGATCACTGAATCCTTTTTCACAAGTGCACAGGCCAAACACGCAGTTCATCCCTGTGCATCTACTGGCCTCAGAAACTGTCCCAGAAAGCCATACGGTCCCTTTAATTAAGGATGACAAAGCCAGCAAAATGTTGAGCAAAGTAACAGCTCTTTTTCAGCTCCAACAAGAAACAGTAGTATCAGCAAGTTCTTAATGCCCTATTGACTTTGCTTCTACATGATAGCAATACAGATGGTACAGTGAAAAACTAGCAGTCAGAAGAGCTACATAAAATGTAGAATTTCAGGACAATTCTGCAAAGTGCCATGCTGTTGAAACACAGCTGTTCAGTTACAGAGACAATCTGTGCTAGTTGCAGATCAACCTAAAATATGTCTTATGAAGGTATATTACAGTCTGCACTAGCACAAGTTGGGGGTTAAAATAACTAGCAGTAAATTTTAGACTTTGGACTAACTTTGACTCACGTTAGAAAGAGTAAAGCAGAACAAGTAGCCTAAACTGTCTAGTGGGGTGTCTCTGAAAACAAGTACAGCCATAAAGCACTTGTCTAGTCAGGGGTTATATAGGGTTCTATCATGTTGATTTAATATCTGTTTGTATTCTGCAACATTTAAAAGAGCTGCCTAGCCTCACAAACATTCGATAATGTTTCCTGACATTTATTTTTATGCCAAATTTCTTTTAAAGTTCACAGTTTTTTACACCTGAAACTGTAGTAAGTTTGGGGCTCTGAATGTTACATTAGGAAAGGAACATAATGGTTAATATCTCTCCTTCCAGAAGGAAGAACATAAAGGACTACAGATGGGTATAGCAAAAAGCAGCACCTACATACTGCTGTTGATTATGACTGCAAATGAATATCACATTCTCTGCCTTCTGGACATGGGTAACAGTATGTTTGCATCTCTGTTCAGCAGGGCATTTTGCAGTCCTTTGTAACTCCTGTGAGGCCTGCAGAGCTGGGCACCACTTAGACATACACAAGTCTATGGGGTGAGATGGGGGACATGGTTTTAGTGGCGATTAGGCAGTTCTGGGTTAATGGCTGGACCTGATAATCTTGAAGGTCTCTTCTAAACAGATCAATTCTATGATTCTATGGGATGTACCCGAGGGTGCTGAGGGAGCTGGAGGAAGTGCTCACCAAGCCACTTTACATCATTTATCATCAGTCCTGGCTAACCAGGGAGGTCTTAGTGGACAGAACATTAGCACCCATCTACAAAAAGGTCTGGAAGAAGGATCCAGGGAACTGCAGGCCTGTCAGTCTGACCTTGGTGCCAGGAAATATTATAGAGCAGATCACCTTGAGTGCCATCACATGCCATGTACAAGACACTGAGGTGATCAGACGCACTCAGCATGGGCTTATGAAAGGCAGGTCCTGCTTGACAAACCTGATCTTCTATGACAAGGTGACCTACTTTGTGAATGAGGGAAAGGCTGTGGATGCTGTCTACCTGGACTTTTGTAATACCTTTGACATCATTTCCCACAGCATTTTCCTGGAGAAACTGCCTGCTCATGTCTTTGAGGGGTGTACACTTTGCTGGATAAAAACCAAACAGACAAAACAAAGCATCAGATCTTCAGACATGGGTATCATTTAGGACTGGAAAAAACCTTTAAAACAAGTTTAATTAAAAATTATCCAGACAAGATTTCTTGTGCTTTCCTCTAAAGAATCTGGCTGCTAACAGAATGCAAGAGCAAAGTGACAGGTTTCCTCTGGAGTTATGTCTGCTCTTTTTACCTGTACTCCTAGACTGGATAATTGGGAATTGACATTATTATTATTATTGAAATTCTCTGACATTAATGACGAAGAAAGATAGTGTCTATGATAGTGGTTTTTTCTAGAGATTAATATAATCACTTAATGTTGTGGGCAAATTTTTTGTACTTGATATTTCCTTCCTGTTGTTTCCTGAAACAGAATAAACATACTGGTCCTCCACTGGACAATACCCCAACCCTAAAAAATGTTCCTTCTCCAGTGCAGTACAAAAGAAGGTCACCTCAGCTCCTCCACAGTCGCATATACTGCATAGGAAAAATCCATGTTCACTAAGGAATTTTTCATAGTCTTCAGTTTCAAAGATACCAGCGCGATATAGATGCTAATTTATAGACTGTAATAATTTGCATGATATTTCTCAGGCTTCTAATTTATCAACCAGATGACTTTTCCATTTTAAGAAACTTTTTAAGAATACATTCTCATTTTCTCACAATTTAAGGGGGAAAATCATCTAGGTAATTCCAGAAGGTAAAAAAGCATATATATATATGTATATATAAATGCTATTAGTTGCTAGGTGACAACATTTTTACCTATTCTGTCAGAGTATTTGCAAAATACTTACAGTCAAGAACATGAATGTTTCAGGATCTCATCAATTCTGTATCAGGTGAATATATGCAAAAAGAAAGAAAATCATGCTTGAGAAGCAAGCCAATGCTGCAAACACCAGTAAGTTAAATAATTTAGATTGACCTATTAAAGTTAGAAATACAGATGGAAGATTATGAAATGTGATTATATTGATTAGCATGTCATGCATATTGTGGGAGAATAGTTAAAAGGAATGGCTACATAGCTATCATAACCAAAGATAAAGTGCTCTGAGTTTTCAGTGCAAGGTGAGAGCAGAAGAATACAATTTCAGGTTCCACACAGAATTTAAGCATCGAGAAGTTGGATGTTAACAGTTTTCCAGTACAGCAGCAGGTAAAATACAAGGCAGACTTGTGGGAACTACATCACCTGAAACAAAAAAGCAGCTGGAGGAATTTGGAAAAGAGCAGAGAAATGGTACCATGGTTACCAAGACAGATTTAGGTAAACAATTAAAATCATGAAATGTCAACATACTAAAGCAGAGAGTTGTACAGAAATAGAAATTTTGTTAAATTTTATTCTTCCAGAGGATTCTCGTAAATCTGAAAGCAAAATCAATTAGTCTTGACATGTAAAAATCAATTAGAATGCTCATATTTTTTATTAATGTACATAAAAATTAAATAGAAAATGAATATTTAAGCAACTTTTCCTTTGATGAATTATGTACAAAGCCAAGTGCCTTGAAGTTATATTCAAGCTAGACATACATGCCAAAAAAAAGGGAAACTGAAAACCAAAAAGAGTAACTTTCATACAAAATGTGAAACGTGCTGTGAGAAGTACTTCCCAGACCTTTACCTCATTTTGTGACACTGCTACCACATCACTGAAATCTAATAGTACAGAAACCAAATCCAGTGTAATTCTTCATCATGGTAGGGACCAAATGTCACAGCCGACCTGACCTGTGAGGAGGCTCTGTGCGAGCTGGAGCCTTGAGCATGCATTGGCAGATTGCCTGGCTGTTGTACTTACTTGCATAGGAGAAATCACCAGTGGGGTGACAGTTCCCTGTAGATATAAAAATATAAATACTAGAATTGAATAATTGTCCCTTTCAAATAATTTAGGACAATTATGGTAGCATAATTCACATATAAGTATGAATTGTATACTTGGCAGCATCAGGAAAATAATTGGATTCTTTTGGGTCTCCAAAGTGAGCACAAATCAGACAAATCATAAAACGGGTATTAAGTCTCATTTAAAATAGTACAGTATGTTAGTGCCTGATTGCTTTCTTAATCACCTTTGTTCTGTACAGAGCATCTTTCTTAGTCATTCTTTTTCCCTATACATATCAACCCCCATATAATTATGCTGCTTTAACATTATACTATTTTGGATTAAGGAAGCTCTTAGTGATAATTATTCTCCTCTGTACATGAAATTGGTTACTTTTTCCCAACAATAAAATTGACGTCCATTGTGATATCAAAAACGTTGTTTGATTAGTTAAACGGTGATCATTTTCAGGAATCACTATGTGATGATTATCTACTTTTTTTGATACCATGCTTTTGATTAATTTGTCTCCATATATGGTGTCTGACAATGCCTTGCTAGGCTTTAAGCCTACATCTTAGTAAAATAATAGAAACTACAGCAAGTTTCTTTGCCTGTCACATAACTCAGATCTGTTTGTCTTCACTGCCTCTATGAAATTGTCTCCCACTGAAATGTCTATCCTTTTATTTCACCACAAGTATGGTGAATTCAAGTGAACGTAATTGTTAACACTGTAGCTCTCTTAATGCTCACAAAACCTTATCTGTCTATGGCTACATAGCGGCAAAGGCAAAATGCAACTGATGATCTTAACCATGGCTCCAAGTGGACACACATTGTTGTGGATGAATGTGCTTGACACAGTTTGAGCTATCAACAATTCAAGATTTATTAATAAAATGAGATAAATCAAAGGCTGAATCTAGCAGCACTCACTAAAATAAGTAATTTAGTACAAGAGACACTTAATGACAGGTTTAAGGATGACAAGCTTCCCACTAACTCACTACACGGCATCTCCAACCAAAACATGTCTATACACATAAACACAAAGAATACAGACACAGAAATATTTGGCCAGTGAAATATGTAGATGCCCACATGCTTAAAAGCAAATTCATGACGTGAAACACAAAGACAGATAGAGGTAGGTAAAAGAGTCTAGTCTACAGTGAAAATATCCCCCTTCTAGCTTAGAGTAAATAGTCACAATGCATTGTCATTTCTCAAAGGGTGGGAATTGAGTCTCGAGGAGACGGTCTCACCCAGGCCTGGCATTGACTTCATCGTCAGGTGGTCCTGAGAGGTGTCTCAACTCAGGGGAGATGCTCAATGTAGCCCACTGTGATCCAGGGGAGCTCAAAGGGTCACATTTTAGATCACTATTTATAGGGTCTGAGATAACTGACTTTTGTCAGGTACTTTTCTATTTTGTTTTAGCTTAAATGTTGCGATATTCTATCTTTCACGTGCCCAGAATGTACTGGATCATGGGGTGGTGCTATCCCTGCTCTGGGCCACAATCCAAGTACAGGTGGACCAGGTCATAAGAGGGTTGACTGATGACCCAAGATGATAAGTAGGCGAATAGGAGCCAGGTGCACTGAAGGTGTGCCTTGACTCTGATCCACGGCAGGAGGTGGAGAGGAAGTTGTCAAGATGTGGGAGTCAGTCTGTTCTCACAAATATCAAGTGATAGAACAAGAGGAAATGGCCTTAAGTTGCACTAAGGGAAGTTTAGATTAGATATGAGGAAGAATTTCTTCACAGAACATGTTATCAAGAACTGGAATGGCTTGCCCAGGGAAGCGGTTGAGTGCCCATCCCTGAAGGTACTTAAAAGTCGTGTAGAAATAGTGCTGAGGGATATGATCTAGTCAAGGTCTTCTCAGTGTTAGGCTAATGATTGGACTACATGATCTTAAAGGTTATTTCCAATCCAGGAAATTCTGTGGTTCTGAGTCATAGCCTGCATTGAGTGACCCATGTGTTGGACAGTGCCAATAATAAGAAATCCCTCTGGCAGTATCAGCAATGAAATGAATAAAAAAATAGGTGATGCCTAAGCTTCTCCTGTCTTTAGAGGTTACCCATGTTGAAAAATCAGGGTTGCTGTAAAGTCTGTGTGCAGAGTATTAAAAACAATGGAGGCTGCATTGCTATTGACTGTAGTACTCTGCAGGTGGAGAACCTAATCTCTCTCAAGTGGTTTTACAGAAAAAAGGACGGACACATACTTGTGAAAAAATGAAAATTAATTAATTTACCACTTACAAAGGAAATTACTTGAATTGTAAGTACAGAATGACAAACCATGAGGACAGTTTTCCCATGGCTCATGAAAGCTTGATCTCTACAAAATATAAAGTGTATCTCCATCATGTATCAGATGCAATCCTTCTTCAATCAGAAGAAGGATGTTTTCATTCTTTCATTTAAATATCATTGAATCAGCCCACAAAAGTGATTGAGTCATCATCCCTGGAAGTTCTTTTAAAGACATGTATATGTGGCACTTAGGGACATGGTTTAGTGGTGGACTTGGCAGTGCCATCTTAACAGTTGGACGTGATGATCTTAAAGCCCTTTTTCACCCAAAACAATTCTATGTTTGTATTCTGTAAATCATCAGTATATGTTGGTTTCAGTATTTGTGACTCCCAGGATTCTAAACTAGCAATAATTCATGGCTGAATAGTATTGGTCCAGATCAAAACAAGCAGAGCAAGTGCCACTTTTTCACGGGAACAAATCAGCAAGTCTTACTTTATGATTACTCTAAAAAGAAATATTTCTTCTTAAATGAGGAATTTTAACATAACGGCAATGGGCCATTTAATGATGATGTCTGAAGACTATGAAATCTTAATGTTCAAAGACCATTAAGATTAAGTTTGTCTTTCAACAAACTTCAACTGATGAACTAATCTATTCAATGATGAGTTCAAACTCAATCTGAGAAGAGATGGAGCTGCAATAGGAACCGTTTGTTCCAACATCTGTGTTGCTGTTCCAAAACTTCCTAGTAAACAAATATGCATAGTAAAATCTCTTCATGTCTAGGGTAATTATTTCAGATTTTTTTTTATGAATTGAGCACTACGAGTGTCTGAGTGGGTATGCCAAACTAAAATTACAAAAAGTCATAAATGAAACAAAATATTTTCATTAATTGCAAAATAAATGTTCTGAATATCAGCAAAACTCAATATGACAGGAGTGTCTTTGGTTTTAAGTTCTTGAAGTGATCACAAGTGACCTATATAATTCTATATTACACTTATCTTTAAGTATATCCTTAAATACCTCAGTAATTTTCCCAGTACAGAAATTGTGATCTCACCTACCACCTCTTTTTAATTAACATGTGTTGGAGTTTGAGATTTATTATTCCCCCATCTGGAATTCCACTCCCTGGTTTTCCACTTCATCTCTCAGGAAGTCCTCACACTACCCTCTACTTTTTCATGTCTTAATGATTTATTTTATTTTATTTTTAATTGGCCTTGAAGTGAGCAGTTTTGATATATCCTGGGTAAAGCAGCATTGTGCAATCTGTCCTCATCTCCCATCTCACTCCATTAGCTTCTCTTTCTCACTCTCAACCAGAAAATAAAGTTCCCAGAAAGGGAATTACCAGAAGGTCTGAAAACATTCCTATCTAAAAACAAAAGCAATGTATGAAAAGTGACTACACCTATCACAGAGCAATATTCACTCCTGTCCTGAAGGTGATTTCTTCCCCGTCTACCACCCTGACCCCCATCCTGCTGTAGTTTATAGGTTTCACTGCCATTGCCTTTAGCTATGCACTTCTAATCCATCACCTGGTCTGGAGAAAGACAGCATGCAAAAACTTCAGTCTGAAGAGGGAGGCATCTGGACTTTAGCAACACACCACTTGTTTCTATTTTACATAGGTACTAATCTCATTAGCCTTTACTGGGAAGAGAGGCCATTGAGCAGAAATCAAAGATGGCAGCTGTCCTCATCACCAGTAATGTCAGTCCCCTTCCCAAGAAAATGATTCAGCATCCTGCATGTCCCTGAACAAGCAGGAACCATGGGCAAGGTCCTCTTCTAGGTACCTAGGTGAGCAGGAAGCCAAATTGCTCAAAAGTGTTCATTAATATTAGCTCATAATTTTCTTCTGCTCTGTCAAAATCCCAAAATGAGCAAAAAAGAAATCTCTCACCCAATTATATGTTTCTTACAGGAACCAAAAGCAGAGGCTTAAATAAACAAGAAATGAACAGGAAATAGTAATGTGAAGTTTTCCCCACTGTATTCTCACACCTTCTGGTGAAATGCAGTTCAGAGTTTTCCTAAACCAGAGCTTTTATCTGTATCCTCATTTTTAATTATTTTTTTTTTTAATTAATATATCTCTGAGTCTTTTTAAACTTTCAAGCTCCACATCATACAGTAGCAATGCAAGGATGGCAGTGCTTCTTCCTGGCAACAGTTTTCTTTCTTGTATGTTCTATAAAACTGTATGTGACCATTACAGTTACTGCCCTTCAGGTCTCATCCTGTGAGAAATGACATCTGTTCCTTACTCACTTTCTGTATGATACCTATGGCTTCTTATCACAGAATCACACAGAATGGTTTGGGTTGGAAGGGACCTTTCAAGGTCATCTAGTCCAACCCCCCCTGCAGGA
>VWZY01001554.1:92184-105919 GCA_013399075.1 Chloroceryle aenea | reverse complement strand
TCTTTCTGAGAGGCCCCTTTAAGTACTGAAAGGCCACAGTAAGGTCTCTCTAGACCACGTCACTAAAGGCCACATCCAATCTTTCCTTAAACACTTCCAGGGATGGCGACTCCACCACCTCCCTATGCAGTCCATTCCAGTGTCTTATGTTCCTATCTGCTCACTCTCCCTTTATCTAGCAACTGTTCTGTGATTTTTGTCATGTTCAACAACTTTATATGCTTCAGACCAAAGATACAGAGTAATCAACACATGAATACACAGTGGATTTTAGACTAACAAATTGATATTTTCTGAATTTGTTCACCAGAGCCTTCCTACTAATTATTTAATACATTATCCACCTTTTTGACCATCACTGAATATTGAATTGACATTTATTTGAACTATCTACAAAAATGCCAAGATATATCTCCTGAATGGTAATTGCTAATTTACAGCCCATTTCTCTGTAGTTTAGTTAAGGTTGATTCCCTCCCATCTCTCCCTTCCTCCCATTACTTGGCACAAATCAACACTGATTTTTATCTGTGAGTGTATTACAGTTCTTTCAGCCTCATTAGATCCTCTTGCAACTATTCATGGCCAATTTTTGTGTTTACAAACCAAAATCATTTCACACTCTCCATAGATGCTTTCTTTTATTTCATCAATGCTTTTCAAGGTTCTTTATGTTCTTTTCATAGAATCATAGAATCATAGAATAGATTGGGTTGGAAAAGACCTCCAAGATCATCGAGTCCAACCCCTGATCCAACTCCAATTACTATATCATGGCACTAAGGGCCATGTCCAATCTCTTTTTAAAAACCTCCAGGGATGGTGAATCCACCACCTCTCTGGGCAGGCCGTTCCAATGCCTGATTACCCTCTCTGTAAAGAATTTCTTCCTAACATCTAACCTAAACTTCCCCTGGCAGAGCTTAAGCCCATGTCCCCTTGTCCTGTTGTTGGTTGCCTGGGAGAAGAGGCCAACCCCCACCTGACTATAACTTCCCTTCAGGTAGTTGAAGAGAGTTTATTGTAGCCTAAATGTTTTAGATAAGCTTCAGAACTATATCACTGTAATTCTGAACTTTCCTTCACCTATATGAGGATCTATAAGTAGAGCATGAGGAATGTCAGAAATACATTAAATAAAAAGGAAGATCCAAAGGAAATGGAGTGAACAGAGTTGTTGTGTCTGAGACTGCTGATACTTGTGATTGCACTTGAGACTATTTTAAAATCAAATGTATCTGATTTCTCTTCCATTTTTGAAATTGGTGGTCCCAAGTATACATATGTACCAAAGTCAAAACTGTTGAGAAATGTGGCAATTAAGAGCAAAAGTATCTATCTATTCATAGCAAATTCACTGTAACTACAGTGCCAGCTCCACCCCAACCAAAATCTATGATTAATGAGGAGAAAATCAATGCAAATTGCTGCAGACAGCAATAAGTTTAGTCATCAGAGGCATTGCTGGTCTGGAGCCCAATGATTCCTTTTGTTATCTAGCAATAATGTTGCTACATCAGTTTTAAATTAAAGTTCGAAAACTATTTTCCTCTTTTATTTATAGTTCCAGGTACATTGTTCAGCATGTGGCAACATTCCTGTAAAAGAATAAGTGTATTTCTTTGATTTCTCTGGGCTTTTTCCCTTTAAGTGGCACATTGATTACTCTGCTACCTGAATTCTATTCCCTCTGTGCACCCTTTTTATAAAGCACACTTTATCTGAATGATGATATAATATTTCCCTCCCCCTCTGGATATCAACTTCATTTAATACAGAACACTTTAATATTTCAGCAAAGAAACAGTTTTTCACTGGGAGGTGTAATTTTTTTCTCATCCTTCCAAAGGGTCTTCATTTTTATTTTTTAAGCACTTCATTTTTATTTTTTGTTTTGTTTTGCCCTTATAGATATTTCTGTAGCATTGAATACAATAATCTGCAAGCATTTCATGAGCCATAATGGGTTATGAGTTACCTTAGTATCATCCTGGGAAATGCTTTAGACTTCAGACTGCCTCACCAACCAATCATTTTTACGCTCCTAACAAAGTGAACAAGATTGTGAAAAATAAGGTAATTAGATAACAGCAGTTCAGTATTGTGTAGCATATTGTAAAAAGAGAAAAAAACCCTATAACATTCAGTTCTTTGCTGTTCTGCAGTGATGTGCATAGTATTTGCAATGCATAAGACAGCTACTGTCATGTTCTCAATAGACACCTCGGGAAATTCTCCAGTCTTCACTAGTCATAGCAGATATTTTCATTAAAATCCATTAATTTAATCAATCGAAGGCCATTAAAAACTCAGAGGATGCTGGAACATCTATAACCTAAACATTTAGAATCCTGTTATTGAGAAGTCCTCACATTTCACTAAAAAAGCTCAATCAGACGAGAGAAGCTTTCAACTGCTGACACACCAGATTTGAAAATACTCATTTTATGGTTCATTTGTATGCTTTTAAAAACATTTGGCTCTGGTGTGAGTTTACAGGTGAACTGTATAAACCTGAGGGCAAATCACTACCAGTAAAATCTTACTTGGCTCATTTCTGAGTAACTCTTTCCCTGACCTATTTTTATAGATATATAGGTAAAGATATCCATTGTTTCTATAGCAAAATGTATATATAAATGTATACATAGTAAATGCAAGTCTGATGGTATAGATCATACAGATTTCCAGAGTTTCACTGCCTATCCCCGAGTCATAAATGAACAAACAAATAAAATTCCTTATCTCTTATTGTTCTCTGTCTTTCAAAACATATTCTCTGCTGTTTTCTCCTCACATTTCTTCACTTCGTACCCTTATCTGTTAAAAAAACCCCAGGCTCAAATCATACAGTTAGAGCCTGTACATCTCATTCCAGACTCTCCTGGATTTGTCTAGGATAGAGTTAATTTTCTTCCTAGTAGTTGGCATAGTGCTGTATTTTGGATTTAGGATGAAAATAATGCTGCTAACACAGACATGTTTTTGTTGTTGCTGAGCAGTGCTTACACCAAGCCAAGGACTTTTCAGCTTCACATGATGCCCTGACAGTGAGTAGGCTGGAGGTGCACAAGAAGCTGGGAGAGGACACAGCCGAGACAGCTGACTCAAACTGGCCAAAGAGATATTCCATATCATATGATGTCATGTTGAATGCCTAAAATAGGGGGATTTGGCCATGGGGGGCAGCCATCTACTCAGGAGCAGGATGGACATCAGTCATTTGCTGGTCAGCAATTGCTTTGTGCATCAGTTGTTTTTGTGTATTCTTTTATCATTTTTTTCTTCTTTTTCTATCCTATTGAACTGTATTTATCTCAACACATGAGTTTTACCTTTATTCCAGTTCTCTCCTTCATTCCATTGGCAGGTATGGAATGAGTGAGCTGCTATGTGGTGTTCAGTTGCCTGCTGGGTTAAACCACAACAAAGACTCAAACAAATATTTATCTATAAAAGACACATACAAATACCTCATCCAAAACAAATCTTCTACTTGTGTTACCTATGAGAACACTAGAGTGTACACCAGTGTTGTTAAGGCAAATTACATTGTGATGTCAGTGTAGGTAACACAGTACAAATAACAGTAGTCTGTTTATAAAAGATGTAGGAAAGGTCTGTTCAAAACCCTGAATCTACCTGAGCAGCTGTCTGGGTCAAATGACCTAAATAATCAAATGTGTGCTTCTCTCTCTGTCCTAGTCCCTGCATTAGCTGCTTCCTACTGTATAAAAGTCACTTAACTCTCCCACTCATCACTGCTTTCAGGAGTGTTTGCTGCCTCTCTGAAAACTTCTCTGCTGGGAGTGTTTGTCAAGTAAGAGATCTTCTCTGCTTCAGTCACATATGAATCTTCTGGTTCAATATGAGAAGTAAAAACCTTGCTGCTTACAGGTGGATGGAGAGAAAAGATACACATCCTTTTCTGCTCTACCTGTGCAGTGATTTAGAAAGTTCCAGCAACAGTCAGCTAGAGATTGCCTTAGCAACCACATGCTATTGGAAAGAAAACCTAAAATAATCTGTGTAGTCTTTCTACAAACGTAAGTGAGGTCTCGTGAAGTCTATCAGTTGAAGCAACATGGGAACTCTTTCCCCTTGCTTACTTTCTAAGAAGTATATCTGCTTCGCCTAGCAATGGAGGACTCCACATAGAGTTTGGATAATCATTAGTTTGATATCAGCTCATGAAAGATAGGTATGTGACATGTAGATGTCATCCCCCAAAAGACATTCCTCCTGCCAAAGCAGAGCAGGCTATTTCTCTGCTGAATAAATGACAGGCAAGGAGGATGGCATTTGATATGAGTAAGGTAAGAGATAGGTCAGACAGACATGTTCACAACTGTGGTTCAGTACAACTTCAGAGCAAACACAAAAGGGTGGGTTATCTGTCAACACCTGTAGAAGGTTCAGTTCCTTTTCTCCAATTCCTTTATCTGACCAAAACCAAATACTTCTGTCTTGTGAGGTCTGCTAGTCCGTGCTATAGACAACACTGAGATAAGATGTGAGTATGCTCCAGGATTTCTGGTACAGTTTTAAAAGGATGATACTGCTTTTCTTGACTAATAGTCAGAAGAAGCTGAAGAGATAATGATGAATTCAGAATGGATAAAGCTGGTGGCTTACTGTCTGCTTTGTATCTGCTGTCATCAACTCAAAAACAGCCACAACTGATATGTGTTCAGGGATGACCTACTAACATTCATTTGAATTCAGGACTCTTAACTCAGTTTGCTTCTCCTTTCCATGTAGCTCCACATTAAAAGGTATGAAGCACTTTAATTATTTGTCATGTTATAAAAATTGTCCTAACTAGCATTTTCAGAAATAGGGAGGTCACAGAGTACTTTCCAAATTAAAGCTTTAAGAATTTGGAAAGGATATCTCTAGGTTTAGTTTTTTATTTTGTTTTGTTTTCTTAATTGCCTAGGTAATAATATAAAAACCTAAAGGATACTACTCATACATACTAATGAACTGTATTTTTCCTGTCTCTGAAAAGCCAACAGTGTTAAATCCCTGAAATTGCAATGAAGTTAAATTCAGAGAACAGAGGGATACTGATCCATATGATTATTAGCATACACAGTAATAACACTCTTTAATACAGTATTATATTTTTTATTTTTAAAATGAAACCCTGTCTAGACATGTATTAAATCTCTGAGGCAGTGGTTAGTAATGTGTGAAGAGTATATTGTATAGCTCACCTTTTGAGACTGGCCATTTCCCTGTTTTATTGAAATACTGTGAAGCAGAGATACATAGAGTAAATGTGAAACACTGGTAGTAGGAGGAATGAGCTCTGACAGCCTTATTGATTCCCTGTTTTTTCTGATCCTTTTATTACCCACTGTTGAGCAGTCTCGCTAAAGTGCTTAAAATTGTAGCAGGCACCATAATACTACAGATTTCTAAAGTTTACGTTATAACTGCAAAACCAGTTTGCTTCTTCCTCCCTGTATCATCTGCTTATTCCCCTCTTTCTTTCTCAGAGTGCAATTGCTTAACATCATATCTTCAATATTCTGCACATCAGAAATTAGTGTCATTCCAAATGGAATATCTGGGGGCATT
Source organism: Chloroceryle aenea (assembly GCA_013399075.1). Classification (NCBI taxonomy): domain Eukaryota; kingdom Metazoa; phylum Chordata; class Aves; order Coraciiformes; family Cerylidae; genus Chloroceryle; species Chloroceryle aenea. The sequence goes on along the minus strand of VWZY01001554.1, from coordinate 100,333 downwards.
AATGAACAATAAGGTACTTCCCTCTCTTGTTTTGAGCTTAGGTCTGTGAAGTCCAGCAAACAAACTAATGACTCTGTTAAACACTGCATCCATTTTGAGCTGCCTCGGGAAGGAGAAGAGGTAGGGAAAAAGTTACTTACAGCAGGAGGGACAATCAGGCAATGCTGTTAGAGTAAGACCGGTACTCCCAGGCACTGCATCGTGTCAGCACTGCATCATGTCAGCATTGCAGGTCTACCTTGGTAGGAGACAAAATGGATCAAAATTGATTTCCCACAGATTTTGCTTTCTGAGGCTTAAATATAAAAATAAAAAAATAAATAAAGCTACTTTACCACACAAGGTATGGAAGGCAGTATGACAGAAAGAAGGTGAATTTTGACATAAAACACACTGAAATTCATTATTTCTGTGAAAGAAAATCACTTCTGAAGAAGAAACCTTAAAGATTTAATGAGTTTAGGATTGTGATGCTTTTCTGTACAATATATTTGTTCAAATTATAAACCTCTTAGACCTCATGGTGATTTGATGGAGGGATTTTTTTCTTTCAAAAAACATGCTTAATGCCATAGCTCTGTATCCCGATGATACTGCAGGGCTCTCACTGTTTATGGCCTTCTGTGTACAATTCAAACATCCTTGTTTACATGAAAACTTATTAGGAAACCTGCTTATCTTTGAATAGGCTGAGTGTAAATAACCTTCAAATAAGAGATATTGGACAACACACTCTCATCCAGTTGTCAGATTCTCCCAGCTGCTTATGCCCTTATTAACCTGGAGGTTACCACCACAAAAGGCAACTTTCCCAGGAAAGAAGGGATCAGCTTCACCCACTTTAGAGACAATTAAAAAAATTGCAGAACAAGTCAAGGTGGTTTGAGCTAATGCTATTAGGAAGGATTAGGAGGAGGTTAGAAAATTAAATATACCTAAGAAAAGGTGATAGGAGGGGATGTCAGGTTGTAAACTTACATCTCTTTGACTATCACTTATATTGGGCTGGTATAATTAACAGTCAAGAAGCTCATGCAGCCAGCTTTTCACTAAAACAGGTTTCGAGTAACCAGCAATCCTCTGTAGCTGAACTGCAGGGCAGTAACCACCTGTCCAGGGGCACCAGGAAAAACAGAGGGAGCACTTTTATCTCAGGTCATGACAGCTATTTCTCTTCAGTGACTGTGCATTTTAATGACTGTTCTTTGACAAATGGCAATTAGTATGCTGAAGAGCTTGACAGATACCTAAAGAAGTATTATTTTTCTTACCTCTCTGAAGGAAAGGATGGAGTGATGAGTGAGTTGAAAACTCCCAGAGAAGATGAAAAGGCAGGGTGAAAAAGAAGGAATTTTAAAAGGCACTAGGGAATTTGAAAAGGCACCATGGATGTGAACTTGTGAAAGACAGAAAGGAAATGTGGTACAAGAAGAAAAAAGAAACTTCAGATGGGCTTTACTATAAAAAAAAACAAAAAAAAAAGAATANTTCTTTAAGTGTTGAAATATTTATCCAAGAAATGTCTGAGCATGACTGGGCTAAATAAAAAAAAAAAAAAAAAAAAAGACAAGCAGAGGTTAGGAAAGATGGTTTTGCACATAATCAAGGAGATGCCTCCAAAAGACTCGGACACCCTACCTAAAAGATGCTCCTCATCAGTACAACAGCAGTGAAAAGAAAATAAACGTGCACAAGCTTTTCTTTGTACAGACCTCTTTCTGAGACAAAACAAGGGGCGGTGGTGTTTTGAAAGCCCCATACAAATGCCTCTGTTCCTTGTTTGCCTAGATCTATTACAAACTCTGTTATATTGGCTTCCCAACCCATTTGGACATTTTTCTCTCTAAAGAAACTACTGTCACTGGAGACCTCTGCTTTCTCTAGACTTTCCAGCATGAAAAGACAGCTTGTCTTCTGTCACCTTCCTCACAGTGAGTCACCTGGGACTTGTTAGCAAGTTAATGTGTTTTCCTGAGTTACATGGTTTAGAAATCCCACAGGGTAATATTTTAAAAAAAAAAGTTTGATACAGCCAGAACTGCATAATACTATGTCGATAATAATTTTATTCTAAATGCTACATCCTGCATTTGCAGCTCAGAAACTTCTGAGTCCTGCAGGCACACAAGTATGTGCCCAGCTTTATCAGGGCATTGTCTTTTGGGATGCACCTGCACTAACATTTTTAGTTCAGACTGGGAGGATGAATTAAATCTCCATTATCTGTACTTTGGTTCATGTGATGGAGAAGTTTTTGAGAAAGTGGACCTCATGGAGGTCCAGATGCAAAACTGGCTCCAGACACACCTCCAACTCTGTAAGCATGGGCACTTTGACATCTCTCACATCAGCAAAGCCTCTAGAGCACAACACGAGGATTTCATAATTCAAGATATGAGTTTTGCTGGAATGACACTTGGATGGAGGTAGACACCAGAAATGGGCTATGTTGTGTTCCCTGCCTGCTTTGTCATGGTGAAGAGTAGATTTGAAGTCCTGTCCTGTATTCCTTGGTTCTCAGAATATCAGTATCACTGAACACAAATTCACTGGTCAGGAAAGAGAAACCCAGCACTTAAGCATTTGCACTTTGTTCTGTGTTCCCTGTCACTTCTCATTCTGCATTCTATTTGTTAGGTTTGCCCACAGCTCTGCAATTTTCTTTAGGGCTGGTTTTACAATAAGCCTTACAATATATTAGAAATATTGTTACAGAAATAGTAGTAAGAAGAAAATAATTATGCAGCTAAAAAACAAGACAAATGCAAGAGTAAGATAGTGCTGTAACTGACAGCATTAATTATGCAGGCTTTTTCTTAAATTTTATTTTCTCTAGTGATAGATTTTATTTTCACCTTTTACTGTTTGAGCAGTAACTCTTTTAATTCTGAATTCTCATACAGGACACACCCTAATGTTCTTTCACATGTTTTTTAATGCCATTTACAATACCATGAAACTTATTTGGGCTACTCATGGAATAAGGTAAAACTAAGAGAAATGTAATCACAGTCTTTTCCTTTACACATCCCTTTTTCAGTTGAGACAGGTCACAGTTGCTCTTAATTTCTGTCTGGGTCATACAGGCTAAGATATACAGGTAAAAAAAAAGTGGCAATCTACGTCATCTTCCACATGTTCTGTCGCAGGAGGAGAATTTGCATTTCCTGCAAGGGCCATAACAAACTTCCACAACAAGATTGCTTCACATTCTTTGCAGCTTGATGGGCTTGTAATGCATGGCATTTAGATGTAAACCTCACATTTACCTTATGGAATTGCACTTATGTCAGTCTTTTCAAGATCCGAGCCCTGTTAAATGCTAAAGTGCAGGAGTTAAGATAGACAGAAATAATTAATACTAAAGGAACAAAAAATAAAAACCAATACTACCTTTTATTTTAGAGAAAAATAACTAAGATGAACAAACCAATACAAAATTTTTAGTGATTTAATTTCCTCCAAACAGTGGGAGCTTAACAACCCGTCTATAAGGTGCTATAAGGTCTACAGCATTTCAGCTCCCTTTCCTCCTAGGTGAGACAGGACGTAAAATTCAACTCTGTACGCTGCTTAAATCCAAAGCAATTCTTTGGACTGATGTGGGTTTCACACTAGTATTGCACAGCTGAAATTCATTTAATAACCCAAGAGACTTCCATTTTTCTCTTTTTCCTCTACAGTTTAACTGCACTAAGTCTGGACATTATGATCGAAATCCTGTATCACAGTTTGCCTTTGAGCTATTTGAAATGGTGAATGACTGAAAAGTACCAGGGCATGGAGTGCCACCATAGAAGAACTAACCTGTGAGCAATTCAGGCATAATTTCTTTACAAGAAGGCTTTATGGAATAAATTGCTTGGGGCACTCAGGTGGTGAGACAGGCAAGTATCATAAATCAGCTCTGAAATATAAACTGGGCAATTGAAAGTACAAATAATGGTGGGGTTTGATCACACTGGTTAGGTGTGTCATTTAAATTTGTGATAAATAAATATGCTGATCTGAAAGTGTACCGCAGCAACTGGGGTAGCAGAGGGAAAAGCTGGGGTTGGCTTGGTTGGAAAGTCAAACTGGAAGGGGAGACTGTGGGCTTTTTGTGTGTGTGTGTGTGTGTGTTGTTAGGGTTTTTTTGGTGGTTTTCTTTTTTTTCTTTTTTTTCTTTTTTTTTTAAATTAAGCTTGAAGGACATCATGTCTTGCCATTTCAGTTCAGAAATCAAGTCCCAGAGCATAGTCCATTACCCTTCTGACTGTACAGATATACTGTTTGTCCATGGTCAGATATAGCTGTCACCTCAACAGTTCAGCTTGTCTTCAGATGAGTAATCAGTGGGTGTTAGGAAGAAATCAGGCTTTTTACTACATGTGGAGTTTGGACCAAAGCTTCAGTAACAACTCACTCAGGGGAAGACATGGGTAGAGAAAGCAAATAAAACGTAACTGAGAAACTATCTGAGGTGTGCTCAAATATTTGAATTAGTTCAAATTTATATGAGGAAAATTTGAACATAGAAATGACATGACAATATTTTTATGACAATATAAAAAATAAACTGTTATATGAAATAACATATGGTTATAAATCTCCCTTAATTTCTCAAAATCCTAACAAAGTTCTTGCATCATTAGAAGAACTTCAAAAACAAAACAAAAAAAACTTTAGACCAACTCAAGTTGCAGACCAATAGGAAAACCAATGACAGTTTATTCTATAGCTGGTTCTCTTTCACCTGTTCCTTGAAAAGGAATATAGAGTAAAAATTGTTTTAAATTCTTTCTGCTTATATAGTGATTTACTATGCTGGCCCCAAAGAACCAGTTGCACCATACAAAGAGCATTTTTCAGTTTTTCTCTCTCTGGACTTGAAATGCCCCTGAAGCCTTTTTGTAACATTTGTTTGGATTTGTTCCTTTTGAAATGTAACCTGCTCTGAGTATGTCTGTTTCAGACTTAAACTCTAGGCCAGCTTAAAATCCAAACAACCTATATTCCATCTCTACCCAGGGTTTAGGTCTTGATCACATTCACTGAAAACAAGAGAAGACACTAAGGAATAAAACACAAGTCCTGTTGTTTTAGCAATGGCGGATCACTCTTCTTACCCTTGCACAACCTGGAAGCCCATTGCTGCTTGCACTTTTTCCTGCCCAAACCTCTTTTCCTACTTCTTTTATACATCAGCCAGGCAGCTCAATCACACAGTAGTAATTTCTAAATATCTCTGACAATGGTCTGCTTCATCCTTGCTGATGCTTTAAGGTTTGTATCTCCAGCTTCTCCTGGAGCTTTTCCACAGACATGTTACTGAATACAGTTTGTCCAGCATGAGGGGCTTTGTCATAGGTCACAGTCCCTTTAAGATTACCACCATATAACACTTTCATCATGAGAAATACAGCACATGCACCTTAACTCATCATGTTCATAAAGCTCTCCCTAGAGTTGATATTAATAAATGAGAATTGGCATTAAAAGTTACATTGTAAATTATCTTCTCTTCCCTCGACCCATGCACTCACACAATTATTGTCAGTTTGGAGGAGGGGTAGGATTGCTGTCAAACAAGATTTTCATGCTAATAATTGTGATAAACAGCCTTACAGTGATGCCACTATCATATATCCTTCATGTTTTCTTTCCCCACCTCTCCCTTCACTGTCCCCAGGGTGCTCTGCTAAGTGCTGGCTGCTAGATGAAGTGTAGCATTAGGGTATCAGAGATATGATGGAATTCACGTCTCTGGGAATTAGAAGATTCCTCTTCATTTAGCTCTGGGTTGTGAGCAATAGAATGGTGATGAATGACTCTTACCTGAGAGGACCCTGCTGCACAGCACACGCAGCCTGGCAAAGGCATTTTTTGATAACCACTGAGTTATATCATAGATGCATAAGAGGAAATAAGCAGTCACAGCTCAAGGGCTAAAGAAACACGTTATAAATTGTTATAATTATCTGCTATGACAGTCAGCAGAGAACAGCTTAAATGCAGGAAGTATTTATGGGGCTGAGAAGAAAGCACACAGGCTGGAGCATTCACTGTTCACTGAATACTCCACTGGCTAGGAGGGAGGATAAGCAGACTTTGTAGGGCCAGACAGAAAAGACTGATTATTCTTTCCTCAGAGATTAAAAGCTTCCATACAGCCAGGAATTTTTCCACTGTGACCCCATGAACTTCACCCCTCGTTCTGCCCTATGCACAGCCTCAGGCACAGAGCCCCTCTCCCTGCCCATCTCCCATGTGTCTAGATGTTCATGGAAGAGCTGGAAAACATGGATCTGATCTCAGCTTACCTGCCTCATTTCCTTTCTATCCTGAAGGTATTGGTACTGCCACCACAACTTACTCTGTTTCTACCTATGCTAAAAAGAACCAAACCAAAACCAAAGGCATCCAAGTTGAAGGTGCAGGAGCAGGTTTGGGGAAGGGATTCCCCATTGCATACTAGTGCTGAATTAATCTTTGATTGCAGAGTCAGAGTGTGAACTAGGCTCTGCTTTTCAGGAAGGCATTTTTTCCAAATAAAAAGTCTCTTTTTCACTGCCAAACTATCATTTTTTAAAGCTGGATCTTCTGGTAGACTTCAACCAGCTTCAACAAATTTTTAATATTTTGGAATTAAACTATTTCAATTTTTCTAGATTAATCCCTTCACAAAAACAGTTGAGCCTAAAGGTATAACATGCTTTGATTTACTACTGGGGTGGGATGGAGTCTGCTACCTTATTTTATGAACATTTTTCTTTTTTGCTTTTTGCAAGTTTTGTTTCTAATGATTGTGGATATTGGGCAAGCAAAGTTGACAGGAAAGAATGGCTCAGATTATCAGACTTCTTCACATTAGTGCATGACTATTTGGACTGCTTCAGTATTTGTTTTGTAACAGCACTGAAAATTTCAAGCTAAACAGCAAGATCTCTGTCTGAGAAGATACGTGAACATAAACTAATGCTAATAATGATAATTACATCCAGCTGGAATTCAAATTCCCTTCTGAGCTCCATCAGTGCTGTTCATTAAGTGAGGTAGAGTTACAGCTTTTAACTTTCGTCTGTTAGGCAGCAATGCCAGAACAACCTCAGGAGGATATGTGGTTACTGTTACCTCATGAGGACAAAAGCATCTCACAATATTCTTGAAATATTCATATTTGCAAAAACACTTAAAACTTTTAATTTCTGATGTTCTAATGGCCTAATCACCTTTAAAATGCCTGATTATTCAAATTCCCCATATAGCTCCCTCATGCCTAGCTAAATATTAGGAATGCAAATAATCTTAATTAGCTTGTATGGTAATATTCCCATAGCCCTTTGTAGTCACTGGAAAACACTTGTATTTGAAAAAGTGAGCTACATGCACATTTTTTCCCCCTAATGCAGCAAGAAAAGCTGTGTGAAAGTAAATATAAAGTCTCAAGACAGAAGTGGTTATAATTACATATTAATTTGGTCTTTTTTCCCAAGTCAATGAATTTTTCCATAAGTACATGGCAAGCGTATGAGTATACTCCTGTGGAAAAAGTTTAGCTTCCCTGGTGGAAAAGGTGCTAGCATTTCCCAATGCTCAGCAAGATGACTCCTCTTCCAAAACATCCTATTGATAATCTTCCAGTTATCTTTCATATGCAGAGAAAACACCTGGAGGATAGACATGAAACATAATAAACATAATCTAGATTTTTTTAGATACCATTTGGGCTGCTATTAAACAGCAGAAATGTAGGTAAATACTTTTCAAAACAGTTTCTCTGTGTTAACTTGATCATTTCACATATAGGTGTTCCTGCATTGGCAGTGGGTTTGGATTCAATGATCTCCAGAGGTCCCTTCCAACCCCTACCATTCTATGATTCTATGATTTTCTTATAATTTGTTGCGAGGTTTTTTTCTTTTATGTATTGGTTGTTCTGATTAATTTAGGAAATTGCAGTTCAGTTAAAATGTATGATTGTATTTAAAGGCATAAAAATCACAGTAAAAAAAAAAATCAATGCTTTTTTGGCTTCAATCCAGTCCAGTTTAGTTTCTACAAAGTGATGAGGAACAAAATTAGGCTATGGTATTAAATTCAACAGAACTGAAAGCAATAATGAAAATCTATGAACAATGCCCTTCTAATTGGATGGAAATTAAAAAAA
>VWZY01001554.1:0-92133 GCA_013399075.1 Chloroceryle aenea | reverse complement strand
AAAAAATGTATCTAGCTTCAAACATTTTCTAATGCCTCTTGTTTTCTAAAAAGAAAGAAATGTCCAACACTGCAGCCATTTTGGTTAAAATATTAATATCATTGGATGTGTGAAACCTTTTAATATGGCTAAGTTTTTCAGCAATGCACACACTTAAGATATTAACTTTAGACATATTAGACACTTTGGTCTAATAATAACACATATCGTAATACTAAGCTTCTGAAGCTGCAAGGGCAGTCACAGAGGGAAAATCCAGGTAATGGAGCCTTTTAGAGGGATTCCAGTCAATTTTTTCACAAATGTACTTGCTTCATGGAGCCTCACTTTTAGACATAAATCCTGATACTTTAACATAAAGATATGGACACCACAATGGCTGCTCCATGGTACACCTCTATAACGCACTGTCAGAGTTACTGGTCTTGCCTTTCTGACACGTGATGAACTAAAGAAGAGGAGCATACGACAGCAGGGTGCATGATGGCAGGTCAGGAGCTGGAGCAATGGGAACCCAACAAGCAGCTTCAAAGGACGATTGTAACTGCAGCTTCTCTGAAAGCACATACATCTGAAGCCCTACTGAAGTCCATACTTTAGTTCCACCAATTTTACAAACTACTTATTGTAAAAAGAAATAAATAAATCTGTATGTAATAAAACCTAACAAATCTTCTGTTTGCATAAAATATAAGAAGACCTATGCCTTTTCATTTCTTTCTTGGGATAATTGGTTTCTCTTTTGTGATTCATAAATTCCAGTAGATGCAGCAAAAAGTTACATAAAAAGCTTTTTAGGGTAATTATGTCTTCAGCTGGAAATTTTGACATTTGTGATCTCTCTCTTTGATTGCTACTATTAATATCACCTGAGCAGATATGACTTGCTGAGAGTTAACTAATTGATAGAAAAAACTGTTTGGAGTTGCAAGAGTTTTCTCTTCTTTATTCCAGTTTAAGTGACAAGGCTGCACTGAACAGGACTGTTACTTTTCCAGCAAATAGAATACTCAACAAGCAGTGGTAAAAATATGACTATGACTAACAATAAACTGTGACTTTTGTCTTTTATCTAGTATTTAGGCTTTTATTTATCCTGTATATTTGCATTAACACAGTATCTGCAGCTTCAGTGAATTTCATCATCTTGTTTCTTTAAGAGTGGAGGAGGTGCAAGGTGACATGAGATAGCTAGTGAGATAAAGAAATTGTACAGAGGATAAAAAAACAGAATTCAAATGTTTGTACTGATAGACAGGGAAGTGACAGAGGGAAAGATTCAGTCCACCCAGTTGCATGTTAAGAGCTGCAGTGTTATAAATCCAACAGCAATACCTCCATGAAACACCTCCCGAGATAGACAAATTGTACTGCTTTTGGAGGTCCCATACTCTTTTTCTTGACCGTACAGGAAGGCTATGTTAGGTTTCTTAGGCAATTCAAAATTATATGGCATCAATTCACCTCACAGAGATTAAGGGATTTATCCATTATCATATAATAATTCCCTGGCTAAAGTGAGAAACCTTCCCACACATTTGGCTCAAAATTATGGCCTGGGGTAAACTTCTGTCAGAAGGCCTTCCCTCTTCAATTTTCACCTATTGTCCACACCTAACCTGCAACTCTGTCTAGCAGTTTGCCACCTCTTCTGAGGTAAAATTTTGTAGAGCATTGTCTGCTCCAGGAAGCTACTTAGATTTTGGGTTACTTCATTGAGAAACAGCATTGTAGGAAATTTTCTTATTCATTTCTAACTTTTGTTAGAGATTTTGTTTCACTAGCATAACTGCTACAGTGTGTGAATAGGTAGATGCGACATGGCATATCATTTTACTAGCACAATGTTTTATTACTTTTTTATGGTTGAAACATCAGCTTCTTAATAGAAGTAATGCACTGTGGATGCAGTTATTTATTTTCACATTGAGAAAAATTACCCTTCTCCTTTACTCTCCCCTCCCAAATCTGGCAGAAAAAGAAATAGAATTAGCAGAGAGAGATTTCTGGGGAAACGAAATAGAGACATGCGAAAAGGTTTCTTAGGATTATGCAGGAATACGGTTGTTATCAGTGTCAGAACAAAGATGGGCCTCTTACCCGATGTATCAAACCTTGCTCCACTTGGACCGTGAGACAAAGTTAAAGCCCCTCTGACGTGTGGATGAAACAACTTTGTCTGAGGATGCTAGGTTCAGCCATGTGCTGTGAGCATCAAAGTATCATCTAAATTCCGAGCTGCATCAGAGGTTGGACAGTGTTCTGACTTTAGACTCAATTGGGTTTGTATCCTCAGACCCCAGAATTTCTAACGAAACCTAGAAATTTTAAATCCACAATTCATAATCTGTCATTCTATGGAAATTATTTACATTTTCTTTTTAGTCTATCTTCTGCTAAAAATTCTGTTGTTAAACAGCCATCACTTGGTCACATTTAGGGGAGGAGGAATGTCTTTTTTCCTATATAAAGAGATTCCACAGGAAAAATGAATGCAACTTTGGAATGAAATGCAGTTAGTTGCCATCTAAAAAGCAGAACAAACATCTAGGAGTGAGACATTATGAGGCTAAGCATTACAAGACTTCTCACCCCAGTGAAGCCCCTGCTGAATAGCTGCTGACCAGGCAGCTGCAGAGGGAGGAAGGTCAACCTCTGTTGCACCTTGTATCGCTCATCTACATTCCACAGAATGTGCATCTTCTCAGTGTCTCTATCTCCTTTATGGTTTCATACCCTCCTGTGTGGTATTTTTCTTTTGGATTCTGAAACTGCTAATTTTTCTTGTCTCAGCACTTCCATTCAGACTCTGGTTTTCATATTTATTAGTGCGTGCACCCACAGCTCACAACTTTCATCATATCTTGACAACTTTCTCGGTAAAAGTGAGACAAAAATCATATGGCTTAGCTGTACCAGATCAATCCTTGGATCACAGACAGATGAACTGGCTGACCCTTGGGCCAGGGTACACTCTGACCATTTTAGTTGAAAATCTGTATGACCACAGAGCAGTCCTGATATTTATTAATTTGTTTTCCAGAATGATTTCTTTTAGTTCATCTCCTCTACAGTTTCAGTTAAGGCGGTGACTGGCCAGGGTGCAAGACACTAACTGAGTCTCAGCTATTTTGAAAGCCTCTTTTACTGCCTGTCAGTCCTGTCCCACTGTGACAACAGACATTATCTCTGATGTAAACACAGCAAAGTCTACACCATCTCACCTGCTGGTGCCAGAAACTAAGGAATGCAAAATCAGGGATATTCAGGTCAGAAAATGATTGGGTGGCAGACGAGGTAAAATGTAAATCCTCCAAGAAGTTTTCAACAAATTGAACCAACTTTGGCCTCACCTGCACAGGGTTCAGAGCCGTTCCTTAAGGACCCATTGCTAACTTCTCACAGTAACAGGAGAGAAATGTCTGCCTTTATTTCTATAATTGCTGCCTTGGTGCTGCTTAGCAATGCTTCTACTTTGGTATGAGAGCAATCATTCTCATTAGATGTCAGAGTAAGACAGCAGAATGCTTTTGTTTGGAGTACAGCATGCAAAATGATGATTATGAGTCTGAGAGCTGGGGAGAGCACTCCTGAAGTGAAGGGGTGCCCCCTTTGGAAATTAACAAACTGACAGATATTACAACATCATTGAACATATATAAGAACTCAGGCCCTTCTTGCAAAGTTCATTGCTGTATGCAAAAGTGGCTAATTCAGGGAGGAATTGAAAGGAGTGTCTGCATGCTGCAATATGGGTTTCTCAATCTTCTCTCATATGAGAATGGTGGACTGAAAATGAAGGTGCCAATGATGACCTTCCAGGAGCATTAGCCAATTAATCTCAGCAGCAGAGACTTTTAAATGTCATCCAAATCTCATCCACAGGGGCATGCCAAAAATGTTTTGTCTTTTTCACAAGCAAACTCTGCTTTATAGGCAGTACCTTCTTTCTCATGAGAGCAAAGGAGGAGTTCTGTCTTTATGTGTTATGAAACAAGCAATTAATAATCGAGTGTGAAATTTTATTGACAAGTTACTGATGAAAATGAGGTTCACGCACAGAGTTCCAGCCACAAGAGATGATTAAATTGTTTAGTTTAGTCTTCTGTGCATCAAGTGGAGCTAGCAAGAGATGAACTGCAATTCTAGAAAGAAGAAAGATTGCTTACACAAGAAATTAAAATACCTGCAATAAAAACTGTCTCTTTGGATATGAAGTACGAGTAGGAAGGTACTGTATTTAGACAGACTTCCCATGTGGGAGAACTAGAAGTGATTGGGACAAAAAGAAACAACTCTAAGGAGAAAAGACTAGGATGAAATATGTAAGGAAAACAGGGCCCAGCCTTAGCAGAGGCTAAGAAGAGACAGGAACAGAAGAGGCTGAAATGATTTTAGAATCACATATTTGTAGAATGTTAGGGGTTGAAAGGGACCTCCAGAGATCATCAAGTCCCCCTGCCAGAGCTGGATCACCTAGGGTAAGTCACATAGGATTGAATCCAGGCACATTCACCAGGCATCTTCACAGTGAAGATGGTCAGAGAATATGACTTATGAAGCCAGACCTCTTATATTTTTCTCCTACTGCTAAATACCTCTGTAGCTCTTGACAAGGTACATAATCTTACCCCACCTACTACAGTCTTTGACAAGGAAGCTGTGGTGGCCACAAAACTGCTGTAGGCTGACACTTGTGTTATTGTATTGCTGCATACTCACCAAAACTGCTACCCTGACTATCTGCCACTTTTGTACGTGCAGTTACTGTATGAGGTTCTTTTAGAAGCACTGTGGTTTTGCCCACAAAGTAGAGAACAAGTGTGTTATTCTGTTCACTCTATCGGGTACAATTACTTCCATGAAAGCAGAGGTTAAAGAGGTTAAAGATACAACAGGAAGAAGGCAAACAAAATCTTTGTAACTATGGGAAATGTCATAGGGTACAAAACACTGTCCTCAGAATAAGAAGGTTTTTTTGACACATTTATCACATCTACTGTTTGGGTGACCTTTCTGGTATACACTTGCATTGCAGTTATTGTTATATCTTCTTCTTAAGTGTTATTTGTATTGTTGTATTTTGTCATGATCTTACTTCCTCACATTAAAAAAGAAAATTGTTAGTGTATTAGTTAAACAACCTCTCTTCATCCAGGAAAACAGCATAAGAAATATTAAATTATAGGTCCAATCTCTTACTCGTGCAATGGCAATTCTTGACAATACAGAACTGCATGTGTAAAGGGTTCAGTATCACAGAGCAAAATGATTTGTAGTTGAATTGGCCCTTACATAGCATATTTTTATTATATAAGATATAGGAGAAGGAAGACTTGATTCTGTCTACACCTCTTCCCAGCAGAGTGCTACCAGCCTGAACAGCTCATTCCCCCTGCCTCTAAGGGTGATGACAGGTTAATTTTTCATCCCAATGACTTTTGCCTTCTCACTACCATGTAGGAAAAGCATTTTCCTTCCTCAAATAAGTTGAACTTCATCCCATCACCATCAGATATCTCCTCACCAGCCCATGTATCATTAACAAGCTGCTCACCACAAGAAACAAAGCTTCTACCAACAACCCACATCTTCCTCTAGAGAAAGGAGCAAACTGAATCAATATGTGTACCTAATGGAGACTAATAAGCAAGTCAAGGTCTGGCAGTAAGAAATCAGGGTGAAGGCTAGGTGACGGATGGTGAAGGATTTGGCATAGCAGACTCTAATCCAATTTCCTGAAGGGTCTGCAAGAGCCCCACAGTTTGACAGTGTAGTGAGGAGCAAGCTCCAGATGCAGAAATCTTGGTCAGTGTCATCACCTCTTGCAATACTCACCCCAGCTGAAGCACATATGGTCAGCATCCAACACTTGCTCAGTTCTATGGATGGGTCACAGCATGACACTTGGTAAAACCTCATTTTGCACTCAAGGAAAATAAACATCAGTTAAGTAAGGAGAAACAAAGAAAATAAAACCTGATGTCTCAACAAGCTACACTGCTTTCTGAAGACAGTCTGGAATGATCATTAAAGGCTTTGTCCTCAACATAAGTGGTCTAAAACCACTTCTACCTCTTAGAATCCTGTCAATATTGGTGCCACACAAGAAGTTTTGTTTGTTTTTTTTCACTACATGTTCAATGTAAAATGTAGAAAATATTTTATCATAGGCTAAAACTGGCATGTTATTATCAAAAAGAACTAAAGAGATAAAATACAGTACTGAGTTATACAAGCTCAAGTGCAAACATTAGCATTACAGGGTTACCCCCCTACAGGCTCAATCTAGTTAAACAACTAAAACTCTCATTATCTAATAGGGAATTACCTAGTCCCTAATTCTCATTAGAAATAATTAGGTATGCTAAATTGATTTAAAGATTTTATTTTTTTCAATCTCGAGAGAGCAGAAGTTCAGGCTGATGTCTTTGACAATCTGATGTTGTCATTCACAGTTGAGATTTGAGTAATCTTAAAAGAGATAAGGTTCTTTAAGTACAAAGCTGTAAATTTTCTTTAAGTATAAAGCTTCTGTTAAAGTCATCCTTCCCATAGCTTTCCATGTCACTCTTTTTGATGAATTACAAACAGTTGAAAAATTAAAATGTTAAGATTTAGATAGACGTATTACATCTTTATAAGTAAACCTAGTACATATAAACACAAAACCAATTTTATATCTAAGATTAGTTCATCTGTGGAGATATTTCTTTACTTAGAGTCATAGAACTTTCTTGCTTAAAATTTTTGGGTTTTTTAAAATAGGATTCTCTTTGCCTAAAAAAAACCCACAAAACCACACAAACCAAACAAACAAACAAAACCCAAATCGGGCAGAAAAGAATGCAAATGTTATTTGCAAAGGACACAAGATGGCAAGTATAGTTAACATAGTGAAGAATTGGAATAATGTACAGAAGAACTACATGATCTTGAAAATATGAGGAGTACTAACAATGTCACAGTCATGTCCACAGTGAACAGAAATAAGGATTCTTTGCAACAGACTATGGACTTCCTGTAGGTAGGTGACAATCAATGAGAAAGAGGTAGGTCTGTCAGTCAATCATGAGATGACTAAGAGCTATCAATGTGATGCAGACATGAAAAAGACAATTGCAATTCTAAAATATATCAGGCAAAGTATTTTCCATAGAGACAGAAAGCAATTAATGCAATTTTACAAGGCACTGGTAAAAATTGTTACCCTGTATGTAATCCTGGCCACTGATGTTGAAGATGAACAGAAAAAGTGATAAGGTAGAAAAAAGATATTAACATGATCAGTGTAAATGGCAACTAATTTCTGAGATAAATCAGCAGAGTTTGTTTAACCTTGTAAAACCATAACCACAAGATGTAGAATGTTATTCCTCTATAAATACATCAATGAAGCAAGAAAGGCAAGTTTTATAATCTTAAGGATAAAGATGAAAGAAAAAGATGAGCCTAAATTGATCATGGATAATGGAAGAGAAAACAAGCATTCTAAACTATTTTTAAAAAATCAATATTGACTTCAAATGTGTTTTTCGCTAATGGAAGATTAGAGCTCACGGCATCGCAGCATGGAATGCCAGTCATAGTTCTGTTGCTAATTTATTTCTTTGGAAATCTCTGTTAAAATGCTGCCACACATTTCCCAGAGGCCAAGAGCAGCTCCGTTAGAGTAGGAGGAAGGATCAAGTAACTAGGAAATTCTGAGCCTGTGCTGGGTTTGTGCTAGGTGGGGTTTTGGTATTGGAGGAGGAGACTACTGATGTGGCTCCTGTAAGAAGCTTTGAGAAGCTCTCCAAGCTCTAAGTCAGACCCACTTCTGGCCAAGGCCTCTATGATAACATATTTATGAGGGGAAAACCTGTTGTGCAAGTTCTTTTGTTTGGGAAAGGAAGGCACTAGAGGGAGACAACCATGAAGACACAAAGGTCAGTGAGGAATGAAGGCAGGAGCATCCATTCTCATTCAACCTGTGGTGAGATGGCAGGCTGAGCCCTTGCAGCACTTACGAGATCAACAGTAAGGCAGAATCCCATCCACAGTTCTTGGAGTACCCCACACTGGCGCAGGGGACTGCTCCTGAAGAAGACCATGCCTCCAAAGGAAGCATATACTGGAGCAGGCTGTCACTGGGAGGATTGCAGATTCCAGAAGGGACTCACACTGGTAGGAGAAGTTCAAGTCTCCTGGAGGAGAAATGCTGCAGGGGAGGACTGTGAGGAGTTTTCCACCTGAGGAAGAAGGAGCAACAGAAAAAACATGGAACTGACTGAGACTGACCACAACCTACATTACTTGCTCCCTTGTGCTGCCGGTGGGAAGGAGGTAACAGAAATCAGCCTGTGTAGAAGGGAGGTGTGGGGGGAAGATGTCTTGAAGATCCCATTTTATTTAGCGCTGTCCTACACTGATTCAGTTGGTGAATTGGGGATGGTTCTGTTTAGATTAAACTGGTTTTGTTTCCCCAAGTTCAGTCTGTCTTTTGCCCGTGACCATAACTGGTGAATGAGCCCTCCCTGTCCTTTTTCTCAATTCTCTAGACTTTTGTTGTATTTTCTCCTCTGCATCCCACCAGAGCAGCTAGGAATGAGTGGGCAGCTTTGTAGTTGCTTTGTTACCAACCTAATGGGTTTAAACTACAACAGCCTGGAACTTGTTGTGATACTTGTAAATCTTTGTTTGCCTCTAACAGCCACTCTTTGTCTACCCAGGCATCTGCCATCAAGGAAGTCAGTTCAACCTCTCTCTTGCTAGATGTCCTACACAAAGTCCTGCACACTGGTCTAGTTTCCAGCCCTGAGCGAGCACTATCAAGCCAGCACCTGCCAGCCTGAATAAATGATTCTGTTCTCTTTCAAGCAGCGGATCTCCTCCCATGTCCTGGCACTGGCAGTTATCAGCTCCTGATGTTGATTGGTACAACTAGCAGAAAGCTATTTTTGGTTTGGTTCAGTTTTTTGGGGGTTTTTTTGTTAATTTTTCAGCTCCTACATCTCCTTCACAGTCTAGCTCTTACTGGGATCAGGTGAAAACCAGAACTGGATGGGGGAAATCATGTCTAAGCTGAATCAGGAAAGGCAAAATAAAACCAGCACTTAGGTCAACTTAAACTGTGTGTTACTACACCCAAATGATTCTACAGTGCTAATTGCTTTCTCTTCCACTTTTACCTCCAGAAAAATTTGCTTAAAATTTTTCCTACTGGCCTTTTAAAGGTAAAGGAGATTCAATATCTGGAAGAGTAAAAAAACATACAACCTACAACCTTACTGTAGACCATGTATTCACTCACTACAAGACTGAGTTCTCCAAAGCATTTTTGCAGCCTCTACCTGGCTTTAATCTCCAGAAGAGCAAGGAGGGGCAGGGATGATATTGGGACCAATTTCTAAAGCTTGCTCCCTGACAACATCTGTGACTCTTTCCTACCTTTCCTAGGAATACCAAGTGAGCACCCCTGTTCATGACTGACATCCTAAAAGACTTGGGGTTTCTTACATATTTACAGGGTGGTCCCAGGACCCTTAGTTTTGATTACTGGAGCAGCATTCCCAGAGAACCAGAGATCAAACTCTAGACCCAAAATTTAAGTGTCAGTGAAGCCATTTCAAGACACTATGCAGATATCAAGAGTAGTTTAAGTTTTCTGCAAACACAAAGCCAAAAAGATATCCTTGGTGCTACTCAGTCTTGTTTTATAAGTCCCTTTTTTCCAATCATTAACCCCTTTAGTGGCTTCCTAATGATATCCAGCATCCTTGGGAACTGAGGTTCTCCCACCAACAGAGTGGTCATTAAAAACTGGATTCCATGGTGTCAGATGTTTGTCTTTTGGAATCTGGCAACACTAATTTGTTCATTTAGGAAGTCTAAAGCTCAGACTTACACTTATAGGTCTGGGCTAAAGGGCCAAATTAAAAAGTGATGAACAGCGGTTATATTCTGGCAACATTTCTTCACAGCAAGTGAGCACGGCAGGGCCCGTCAGTAACAGGCTGCAGAAAGCAATCACTTCTCAGAAACTATCAGCCAACACTGCAAAGCTTAATTTCAATATGTAACTTTAGGCTACACATACCCTTCAGCCAACAGCAAGCAAAGTCCAGAAATTACTCTCAGAATCACAGAGGCTGAAGTTTTTAAAAGTTGAAAGAAAGGAAAACAAATAGGAGTAACTAACAAAATTGTATTTTAAATTTGCCAGAAATATTTTGGCTACCTTCAAAATATTTTCTTTCCAAATTCTCTTGTTTTTATAAAATTAGCATATAGGTGACTGGGTCATTGCATTGTCTGCATTGACAGGAGACAACCTAGAGGAATTGTTGTACTTGAGAGAACTGTATGACATTTATGTGAAGAAAAACCAAAAAGTCCAGTCAAGTGGTAGGAACCAGAGCTGCTATGAACTGTAAAAAACAAAAAAAAAACAACATAAAAACCTGATTAGATTTTGCCTGTGAGTTTTTCCTTCTGTTTTTTTTTATACCAGCATAAGTCCCCTGGTTAGNAGAGTGGTCATTAAAAACTGGATTCCATGGTGTCAGATGTTTGTCTTTTGGAATCTGGCAACACTAATTTGTTCATTTAGGAAGTCTAAAGCTCAGACTTACACTTATAGGTCTGGGCTAAAGGGCCAAATTAAAAAGTGATGAACAGCGGTTATATTCTGGCAACATTTCTTCACAGCAAGTGAGCACAGCAGGGCCCGTCAGTAACAGGCTGCAGAAAGCAATCACTTCTCAGAAACTATCAGCCAACACTGCAAAGCTTAATTTCAATATGTAACTTTAGGCTACACATACCCTTCAGCCAACAGCAAGCAAAGTCCAGAAATTACTCTCAGAATCACAGAGGCTGAAGTTTTTAAAAGTTGAAAGAAAGGAAAACAAATAGGAGTAACTAACAAAATTGTATTTTAAATTTGCCAGAAATATTTTGGCTACCTTCAAAATATTTTCTTTCCAAATTCTCTTGTTTTTATAAAATTAGCATATAGGTGACTGGGTCATTGCATTGTCTGCATTGACAGGAGACAACCTAGAGGAATTGTTGTACTTGAGAGAACTGTATGACATTTATGTGAAGAAAAACCAAAAAGTCCAGTCAAGTGGTAGGAACCAGAGCTGCTATGAACTGTAAAAAACAAAAAACAACATAAAAACCTGATTAGATTTTGCCTGTGAGTTTTTCCTTCTGTTTTCTTTATACCAGCATAAGTCCCCTGGTTAGATAATTAGCATTATTTGACGAAAAGATCCAGTTCAAACTATTCCAATGTTGGCTGCCCACCAAGCAACTGCAAACCTTGCAACTGATCTTTCACTTCCTATGGTCAGAGAGTTTCTAGAGCCCAATCCTTCAAACAATTACAAGCTCTCTTCCAGAGCAAATAAGCAAATATTTAATAACTACAGTTTTCTCATAGTTATCTGATTTGTAATTCCATTTATCAGAGAAACTTTTGCTAGAATTAACAAATGTCATGTTTTCTTCTCATTCGTGAGCCATGCTTCCTCAGCTTATTAGTGTCAGCAGATGTTGTGGAGTACAAGAAGGAATGAGAGACTAGTACTCAAATCCTGCAGTCCAAACAGATGGACATGAAGCAAGGCAGCCAAGAGAGCAATCCATGGGCACCTAGGGGAGGAATGCCCACTTGTGGTTGCAAAAGCTTTCAGTCTCAGATTTATGGTAAAACAACAAGATCAATATCACCATGACTTAGAAACGAAACCACTGAATGTCTCTCATAGGTTTACAAATTAATTTTTGGTCTAGTTACAGTACTGCAATGCAGTATTTTAAGGATGTGTTCCTTAAGCCAGGAAGCCTGCTAAAGGTCTTTGTGAAACAGGCTAGCTGAAATTCAAGTGTATAAGTGACCTAGTTGGATGAACCTAGTCTACAACTTGGAAAATGTACAGAAATGATACTTGATAAGACTGCTGCATAAACTGCCCAAGCAAAGAAGCATCAAAAGACAGAGAGTTTTTCAAGTTTGAAGAAAGAATCCTATGAGGAGAGGCTGAGGGAGGGAGCTAGGATTGTTTCGTCTGGAGAAGAGGAGGCTGAGGGAAGACCTCATTGCTCTCTACAACTACCTGAAAGGAGGTTGTAGGGAGGTGGGTGTAGCCTCTTTTCTCAAGTAAATAATGGCAGGACAAGAGGAAATGGCCTGAAGTTGTACCAGGGGAGGTTTAGATTGTTTATTAGGAAGGATTTCTTTACTGAAAGAGTAGCCAGGTGCTGGAAGAGGTTGCCCAGGGTTGTGGTAGAGTCACCATCCCTGGAGGTATTAAAAAAATGTGTAGATAAAGCACTTCAGGACATGCTCTAGTGAGATGGTGAGGTGTTTTGGTTGGTTTGGTTTTATAATTTGGTTTTGATTTTTATTAATTTGGCGGGGNATTTCTAACTAACTTTGCTTCTCCAATGGCTTGAAGAGGAAAACTAGAATATATATTTACAGTCTTTCAAATTAATGGTAACCTTCTCTGAGTTGATCTTCTTGGCAAAACATTTGTCAAGTTCAGAAAAGCCCAAACTGTGACTTGGCCTTTGCATTTCATGATCTCTCTAGTCTTTTATCAAACTGTCTCATCTTGGATTTCCTATTTTCTTTTCGCAGCTCTCATAATCTCTTTTGCTTATGTCAGCATTCTCTTTCACTGTGAACAAACTGTTAAAAAAGAAATCAAAATTCAGCCTTTGCAATACATGAGAAATTGTTTCGTGCACATAGATGTATTTCAGGAAATATTCTATTTGGGCTTTTCTTTATGAGCTGGATCTGAAACTATATATTTTTTTTTCTATTTGTACCTATTCTAATACTCATTAGGCAGCATGCAACTTGGCAAAAGTCATGGCCAACTACTTTTTCTCCATTTGTATATTATAATTAAGTTTTACATTAATGAAACAGACTGTCTACTAAAAATATTAGTACTAACTATAAGAATATCAAATAGTACCTGAAAGAAATAGATATGCTGTGCATTTAAGTTATTTTCTAAAAGTCACTGCAAACAATGAAACAGTTACATTGTTTAAATACCTAAGCTAATGTTTACACAGTAAATAAAGACAAAAGTTCCCGCATTGTTGTGGTGAATCTATCAAAGAAAACCCATCTCCATTGAGGAAGTCTCAATTTTTGCTCACACCATTCGATTTATTGATACTTATAGAACTGAGGCTACTTCTAGGTTACCAGTTAGGACCAGTTAGGAAAGCTCTGTCTTTCCTCAGACTAAATTAGATATGCATTAGATTTCCTTTTTCCAAGTTCCTTAGATGCTCTGATTGATTCTATGCATTACTATCAGCAAAACTTCCTCTATTTACAGTGGCTGATCAGTGATACCACTGACAAATGTATGATTTTATTTACTTACTTTGATGTTTGTTTTTTAACCAATAGCTTTGTTCTGAGTAACTTTATTCTCTTGCTGCTCTGAAAAACAAAATATGGTCCATAATCTACACTAAAAGGCTTTTAACATAAATGCATGTTCTGAAGGGTGATGGGCTATGAGCTCCCTTTGATCCTCGAGGGTTTCAGAAGTAATATCTCAGCAACAGTTGTTGAATATTCTTTGAGGGGGGTACCCTACAGATCACCTCTGGAAACCACCGAAACAAACAGACAGATGTAACAGTCCTCATGCACAGGAAAACTTGTCAGTTACCTAATTTAAAATCCCATCACTATTCACAATAGTGAGGCCCATTTTTTAGTTTCTAGGTCAAACTGCAAAGACAAATGTCATAAGAACTCTGTTACATCTCATTGTAGTTATCAGTCCTGTTTCTCAGAGACCAATGCTGTTCTTACCTTACAGTTCTTTACTAATCGAGTCATGCATCAGCCACTTTATTATTTAACTAATATAGCCTATTAAGCTATTACTCTGTCCTCTATACCATTTCTCAGTATTGATCCAACATTTACTATTCTGCATATCTTCTGAAACTTACTTATGGACCAAAGCTTATTAAAGATAATTCCTTGGCTGACTGTTTAAAAACTCTTGCATTCAAGTTATTTCAGATTCTTTTTAAAATAATTGATTTTAATAGTAGCTGTTTTCCATTCCAGCAGTAACTGAGAAGAATAATAAGTACATTCATTCTTTAATATATCAAACATAAATAGAAATATTTATCAATTTCATCTTTGTGGTCTGCATTGTTACTAACCTGACTGCTTTCCCCTTTTCTATCCAACCAATGTCAGAGCTAGTATTTCTTACTCTTCTTAATATATGTTTTCCTAACAGTATTCTTATTTCCTTCTCTTAATAATTTTCTTTAGTCACCAGCACTGTTTATCTTCCCCAACACTGAACTCCAAGGTCAGTTGCATATCACATATATAGCTGGGGTAAGATGACAATATACTCAATTTCCCAGAACTATTTGGACTGAGAATTAGAGAGCACCTCTGTTACACATCTCTGGAAAGCAGAGCCTGCAGCTGTATTGTGAGGATCAAAAGTATATATGAAGCCCTGGTACAATGGTGACTAGAAAGTCTTTAGATATCAGAGCTGGATACAGTCTTGTGAGAAGAAGGTCCTAAAAAGAAACCTTATATGCATTTCAGTTTAAAAAACTCAAATAAGTGGCACCAGAGTTTGGGGTCCCACCACACAGAAGCACTGATATGCAGTATTTTCTTTCATATCCTCTGTGTCCCAACAGAAGTCTGAAAAGTAAATTGAGTCAATATTAGGATGAAGATTAATGAGTAGCCTTATTTTGCCTACTTTTTCTTTACACACTAGCAGCGAGATTACGTGGCTCAGCTGGAGGATGAAATTTTTTTAAGTTAACTTCTCCAGAAAAGGAGATAATCTCAGAAAAATCAGGGCAGGCCAGAATGAAAAGTATAAAGAACAAGGTACCACGAAAATAGTCACATGACTATTTGATCACATGACTATATGATCAAGGAAATTCTGTAAAAAATATTCCTTTATCTATCTAGCAAATAGAACTCTTTCTGTTTGCTCTATGAAGGCTGCGCTTAGTTTAACGGCTGCTACTGCTACTAAATAGAAATATTTAATCTCTACCATCTGCACTGGTAGTGAAATGGTTCTAAGCAGATACCTTTTGGAAACCAGTTTTTCTTTGTCTGACATTTATTTCCACTTTGAAGTCATGTAAACTGAACAACAATAAGGAGGGAGTTCAGGTCAGAATCTACGATACCCTTATCTGAAACATCATATAAACTTTGAAACTGATAGAAAAGATAAAGAACACAATAACAATCAAATGAGAAAACCCAGTAAGAAACATATCCATATAAACACAAAAATGTTGATTTGGGGTAACCGTTACAGTCTGTACAACTGTGAAGTCCAAATACTACACTGCAAAAATTATTCTTTGCTGTAGTGATTGCTAAATACAAGAAAAAAAAATCTTCATTATGTTCACCTTCCATGGGAATAAAACATAGGAGAGTCACCCTTCATCTTGTTTTAAGTAAATTTGTTCAGTCTACAGGCAAATAACAATTTCACTGGCAAACCCTGGCCTGAGGCTTGCTAACTGAGAAGAGCACAGAAAACTGTCCCACTCCCATTTAAAAAGGACAATGTAGTAATAAACTTTGATTCATGCACAAAATAATGAAGTAATATTCAAGTCATAAATATAATAATAATAAAAAAAATTCATAATCCTTTCTAATCTATTTCAATAGGAAGAAAAAGATGGTGGCAGTGGTTTGGGGTTTTTTGCTAACTACCCCATTCCATATTCAGCTCCTTTTCATTAATCTTGCACTACCTTGCACTGATGAAGTAATGTATGACATACATTTCCTCAATATTTTTTTAAAGTCATTTACATTGATATGAGTTCCATTTATTTCTCTGGAATAATTTGTCAGTTGCTATTGTAATTCTTAAACAACCTAATTGAAAAGGCATTTTTCTTAAATAATCCATTCAAATATATTATAAAACATATTAGGTACTGAGTATTAAGAGGACAGAACATAAATAGTTTAAATAATTGGTAGGTTAAATTGAATTAAATAATAAAAAATAATAGTATACTAACAGTATTATGGATATTTGAATCACTAATAAACACTTGCTAGTTAGATATATAATCTAACATTTAAATGGTCAGAAATATCTCAGCACAGTTTAAACACATTTAAATACACTTTGCTGCAAAAATGTCAGTGCAATTTTTTTCTTCCCACCTTGCATTGATGCAAAGTTATCTCTATCAAAAAACCCTTTTTTTTCCTAAAAAGTTTGTTTCCTTTCTCTCATGCAGATGGCTCTTCTTCAATTTGTATAACTCAAAGACTCCATTTAAAAATAATCTAATAAAAGTGAATCTCCAATTTCAGTTCTACATTTGCCTTGTCAGAACAAGATCCGACAAGCCTATAGATTTCCTGTTACTGAAAAGTTTAATGTATTTTTGAAGCTACACAACTTCCTAAGCCTGTTTATTGTTAGTTTTATTTTAAAAGTTTGTAAGTGATTAAGGTTCTTTTATTGTCATTGCTGAAAATGTCATTGGTGAAGAGAGTCAAACTAACAAACCTCCTTGAGTTCAGAATAATTGTCATCTTAGTCACAAATATTCCCTTAAAATTTGATGTAATTTACAGTTTTTATTGGAATATGGAAATAGTTGATGTTCATATTCAGACAGAAATTGTGCACTTATCAGGCAAATGAATGTGGATCAGTTCTGAATTTACTGAATTTCATTTCCCCCTTCCAGTTGGGCAGGCCAGAGGGGTTATGCCAGACCATTTGTGATCATTTAAATGGATCAAAAATAGATCACCTACCTAACAATCTACTATGTAAATCTGTAAGTACTCCACCTTTCCCAGCTTTGAAATGGAAGTAAGAATTTCCAAAAATTATTTTCTGCCATTAGTGTGTGTGAGACTATGATAATCTTTATCATAATGAGGACTGGATAATCTAACACCATGTTTTTACTCTTGATAACTTCAAGTCGCTGATACTGAGCTCCTTCTGCTTCCAGTGATGACGACATGTCATAGAAATGACATCTGCTTTTGCCTGTTAGAAGATACAGTGTAGAATGAATAAAGAGATGCAAAAAACTGTATACCCTACAGCCTGGCTTTCTTACTGGTAGGATAAACAGTACTGAACAAAAGAGTGTTAAATAGGTGTTGTTTTTTTGATTTATTTTTTTTTTCTTGCAGCAGTAGGAAAATTAAATTCCTTTAAAAGCTGTTTTTGTTCCCTGCCGAGATAGAAGCCAACCCTGCTCCCTAAAGATATTTGTCCATTCCCTCCCTGCCCCGCCCCTTCCCCACCACAGGAGGATTAAACGATTTCTCAGAGCAGTGAGCCGAATCGTCTTTTTCAGCTGGTGCAGCTCCTGCCTGGGCAGGGAAGTATTACAGATTTACAGTTTTCATTACCTAAGGCTGAAACTGTTAATGAGGTTTATGCTGGCTGCAGGGTTTGAGGGAAGGCACCACTCCACATGCATGGCTGGGCTGAAAGGACCCTTTGGAGAAGACATTGTATGTGACTCCAGACCCATGTACACACTATAAGTAGTTATTTAATTTGCTCTGTATGAGTACTTCTCTCCTGATTCACAAATCATTGTGAAAACTTGTTGTTTTTTTTTCTTAGAGCTGCATATCCTGACCCAGGTTAGACTGTCTCTTTTCCCTAGCATCCAGTTCTAAAGCATCCAGTTCTAAACCCTGAATTTATGATATGGCCATAAACTCAATGTCACCCTCAATCCTGCAGGCCCTCTCACATGCACAAACTGGACTAACATCCCTTTAAACTGTAGTGGTGAGTATGGGGTTTTGGTTTTTTTTTTTGCACGTGTGGTGTGCTTTTTGTTGTGGTGGTTGTTTTGTTTTTTTTGTTTGTTTTTTAATTACCAAACAAGAAGAATGGAATTCCTTTTGTGTAGCAGTAAAATACTGCCCTAAGAAGACATCCCTTCTCAGGCTGGATCCTCTCTTCATCTCCAGGATACATTTTTAGCCCCAAATTCTCTGAGTTGAGCTCAGTGAAAAACATGCAGTATTCTTCCTTCTGAAGCTGTGCTAGCATGGGAAAATAACTCACAGGGCTGGACCAGGAACTGCAAGAGGTGACAGTATATGGGTTAAGCCTGTCCTTCTGGACCTGCAGGGAACTTATCCTTGAAGTGCTACAAGTCCCAGCTGCAGCTCGCCACAGATCAGGTGCTACAGAAATGGAGCTCCTCTGGCCTTCAGATGTCTTGGAGTCACAGAGACCCTCCAAGAGCTTCTTTTTAGCAGCAGATGGATATATCCCACTAACAGCAAGTAAGACAGAATCCTTTGTTTGCAGGGACAGGCTTTCTTGCAGCCTCATCCTTTTACAGATGGAGATGAAGAAGGTCCTAGGCAGGTCTGACATAATGGGCTGCCCTTCCCATATTTTGATGGGCATATCCATTACCATCTTATGACAAAAAGGAGTATGAAAACATTTACTTTAAGTACTTCCTCTTAGGTAGGAGAAAGTTACTTCTTCTGATGCACAGTATCAGAAGAGCTCTATTCAAAAGCCACAATACAGAGTTGAACACACACTCTGGGCTGTTGATGTAATTACTAAGAAAAGGCAAACTGCTTTAAGAAATAAGGATATTTGACAGTTTTTTGCCAAATCCATCCAACAATACATTGTATTTAATATGTTTAATTAAAACCTAAATGAAATAACAGTGCTGCTACATTTTCAGTTTTCTAGCATAAAACAGGACTAAAGATATGAAAATATTTGTGTTAGTTACTGTGCCTGCCTGAATAGAACAAGAATGCCAAAAGTTATTCATTTTATAAGACACGGGAAAGAGCCATTTTCATGAGACAGATGATATACCTGAGTGCCAGGGAAGGAACCCGCTTCTCCTGCTTTGTAGTGCAATATACAACCAAAACTTCCTATTCTTTGCTTGCCAGACACAGGGGTATTTTGGAGCCAAAGATCAGCATTTTCAGTGTCTGTACTGAAGCCAACCTAAAAGCATTCAGTAACCTGATTAAAAGAGACCAAAGAACAGCAAGCTACAGGCATGGGGACAAAGCTAGGAGTAGCAGAGAGGACAAGGCATACTTGGGAATCCAGATTTTCTTTATTCATTTTCGGCCTTGAACTCAAGTATACCTGAGAAGTCTGTCTTTCAAAGACTTCAAGCTGTGAAGAGTTTTGCAAGATGTTATTATTTTAATTTGACGAGTCACCCATGAAGAGATTACAGAGCACAAAACACCGAAAACCTCTGGTTTTATGTTTTCTATGTACAATTGAGCCTAAAAGATACCTAATTTGTGTAGGGTAGCTGTGCAGAAAATGTGCTCTTGGGAAAGGCACTGGGATGAAATGCTGGGGAGTGAATTTTGCTTCAAAGGATTTAATAGCCCAGCTGTGATCAAGAAGAAAACATGGTTAGATGTGAAAGCATAATAGATAGGGTACCAAAGTTCCTTGAATACAGGTTTGAGAAAAAACATTTTAACAACAGAGGAAAAAAAAAAACCCAGACTACTCTGGGGCATTTTGATAGAACATAGAAACAGATGTTTTACAGTGAGTAGATCATTTAAAAATCCTTAGAAGTAAATTTTCCATAGCCAAGGACTCACGCTGTGCATAGTTCTGTTGATTTTCTCACAGAACAAAAATTACCCAGATTTGTTAAACTAAACACCAAGTAGGATGTCACTAGAGTTACACAGCATGGGAGAGTAAGGTTGAGTATTGTTTGATACTACTAAGGTAAAATACCCTCATGTGACTAGCACTTCATTTGGCCTTTCAATAATGTGTTTTCTGTCTCCGAAGTGAAAATAAATTCAGCAAAATGTAATTTTTATTCAAAGAATAGGTGTGTGTTTGCTTTATAAAAGCTCCTATCTGTGTTAATTTACAAATTCCCTCTGGCTTACACTTTGAAATGAACATTTAATGAAGACAAATATATTCACCCACCCAGAAAAAAATATTTTAATTGCTTTATCTCTGATATTACCATTTTCTAGAAGTATTCTAAGTACTTCAAGAATGCTAGCAATGTAGCAGACAGTTGCATTTCATGTAAAGTTAGAAGATTAAAATGACAGTTTCCAATTGAAAAATTTTCAGTGCCTGATGTATCAGTCCTATCTGAAGCCATTGCAGACATGACTCTTGACTACAAGAGATTTTGACTAGGGCCTTAAATGGGAATATGGTACCATGAACTTGCTCCCAGAACCATATGTATTCAGCTGCCAACAAGGTTACACACCTGATCTGGGAAACAATCAAAAGTGTGTCCGGATCCAGTCAGAATGTGCGTGTGCAGATATTGGCATTTCCATGTGGGTTTACGTGTGCACATATAGGGCACAGGAAACAAGAAGTAGAACTGGCATATAGTATAAGCTGCTCTTTTGTGTGGTTGAGTTGCATTATGGAGGTAATTTAGATACTGTTAGTGTCATTATTATCATAATGAATGGATTCATTCCTACATATGGGCAAAATGTTAAAAGGAGCCAAATGTGCTGGAGCAATAGAGTAAGAATACAAAAACCTGTGATTTTTGTCTCTGTATTTTCATGAGGCATAGATCTTACTGAAATATAACAAATCCAATCCAGAACATAAGTAATTTCAAGTTCCTCAGTTTTACAGAAGAAAACAAATATAGGTCTCCTTAGTATAGAAAGCACCTTAAGTACAGCTCTGAAGAATGAATTACAGAAGTTCTGAGTACTTAATTAAGATTTGGAGTTATGGGAAAATATTAAAAAGGTTCAGACTGAAAATGCACACCTATAATTTGGAAAAGGATAGCAAAACAAATACTTTATATCAGAGCCATATTGAAAATGGTAACCCTGAAAGAGCTGATCATGGTAAAGAAAGAAACAAACAAGGTAGTGGTAGTCATCCTGAACACTTGGCAGCCCAGTATCTCCTGGAAAAATGCATCATGGAGAAATTATGGCAGAAGAGGAGACTAAAAGTGCTGTGGCTGAATTGTTTTGTTTCAGAAGATCATAAAATGAACAGTGGTAGAAACTGAAAAGTGAGAAACGAGGACTAGTATTGTTGGCAGAGACTGAAGATGGTCAATGTAAAGGCCAGGAAGTTTTTGGAGAGAAACTTTGCTTTGGTTTAATGCAGGGGAAGGGTTGACTAAGTCTAATGTATATTTTTATCTTTAACTTTGATCCAAATGTTGTTAGGCATTACCTAACATGAAGCTTAACCATGTCTTTGTAATTCAGTCTTTGTAATTTAGTGTTTGAAGAGGGTTCCAAGTCATTGCTAAGTTAGATGCCAGGAAGGAATCCACCTTACTAGCATAAGACCGAGTCTGAATCACTAAGCATTTCATGCAATCTAGATTTCTGACTTGCACCTTCATTTTATTACAAAAAAATCACAAATGAGGGGCTTCAACCTGATAGTGTTCAATGTACTAAGCAGAATGTACTACAATGATGCTGAGAAGAGACATCCTTTGACATTCTCCTATGTAATATGCTTGAGTCAGTTAATTCTCAATGTTTAATTCATCTGTCAGTTCACATCAAACACATGGGAAGAGCAGTAGCAAGAGTTGCATTAAGACAGATGTCTTACCTCTATGTTCTGCTTGAGACATTCCTCTGGTACATTTGGAGGAAACGGTCAAAGAAGTAAAGCCACAAGGTACCAGGCTGCAGTTTTCACACTGTACCTGCAACAACCAACATCTTCCTAATTTCATCATCTTCGAATGCATGAAGGGAGAATAACACTATAGCATTTTGGTTAGCTTGCTTCCCTGGGAACAGCAGGATCTTGTCCCTCTGCTAATGACCGCTCACATTATTTATAATGAGATAGCTCTTTCAGACCGTACTAGGAATTCCCACCAAACCACACCTGTGATTTGCTCAGTCTCTGCAAAGGTTATTTCAAATCCCTGTCCGTATCATGGACAGCACTAACTGGAAATCAAGTTTACCTCCTCTCAGGGGATTACCTCTTGTTGTATGTGGTGCAAATGAGTCCATGCCCCACCTCACTGCATTTGGGCAGAGAGGGATACTCTCATTGCCTTTTCTAGAACCAAAGTCCTTTGTCAAGTCAGCCCTTAATGTTGAAAAGAATCCTAGATGGTGGAATGTGAAGAGAAATGTGCTTTTGTTATTTTTTAAAATAAAGTGCAAGATGGTGACAAAGAGTAAAAAGGACCACAGGAAGTTGTGGAATCAAGGCAACACCTGGCTCCCATGATGAAATATCCCCTTGGACTGGCAGAATCTGTTACCCAGAACCTGTGCTGCTGCAGAGGCCAGGTTTTTCTTGGACCTGTCACAGCAAGAAAGCAACTCACTCAAAATAGCTGTAACTGCAATCTAGGAATAGTTCTTGCTCCTGCCTACAGTATGGAAACCAAAGATCTCTTGGCATGGGAAAACTCCCTATCCTGGTAGAAAAGACATGTCAACATCTCCCTAAGAAAAATATAAAATGCTTTCTGCCTCTGTTCCTCCACTGGATGTTTTTAGTTTTATATTCACTTCACATCTTAACTCCACTGCTCAAACACAAGGTAGAGGTCTAAATGACAGGAAACAAGCCTCAAATCCCATATGTCTTTTTCAATTTCTGCCCATCACTGTGCAAATCAGGGCTGTTTGTTCTAACATCAGTAGGGAAAAGAAACATAGTTCTATGAGCTAGCTGCACCTTTGGTAAAGCTCTTAAATCCAGTTCTCTGATGGAAAGGGTTTTATTAATTTCAACATACAATTTTAACATAATCACTGGAACAAGTCGTCAATTTGCCATTGCCCTGTCTGCATCTGCTCCTTCGATAGTCTGCACCTTTGTGCTCTTACTAAAATTTCTTACTACCATACATGCACTGAGTCATAATGCTTATTTCATCACTGAAATTGTTTCTTCTGCCTTCATCTGTCCCTGTTAAATGAAGGGAATACAAATGACAAAACATACTCAGTGGAACAGTGGAAAAACAGCAATATAGAATCATCTCATTGTATTTTTCATGCAAGACATTCATATAACCCCTAACTGTGACGTCAACCAGTCCACATCTACTATAAACTGGGCAGCTCTTACTGAAGTAGAATAGTCTCATATTGGACCAGGTCCTAAACGACTGTAGTTTAGTTCAAAATGTCTCTATTTGGAGCCCCTGCTCCCCTCTTCATCCCATCATATTAACCATGTCACTGGAAAGATCAATATGTCAATCAGCTGGTTAATATGACACTTCAAAATATGAACAAAGAAAGAGGTAACACATAATAAATAGATCCTTGCCTTTTGGGGGAGAAGAGCAGAGATATCAAATGAAATGGAAGAATAGATTATTGAAGCCGATGGAAAGAACAATGTTGTCACAAACAGATGGAAAAGTAAAAAATTTAATTTTAATATCTTCCTATACAAGTAGGTAGATTTCCACTGACACTTCTTTATGTTCATGGAGTACAACTGTCTTTTTCACTGTTCCACATGCAGTAAAGGTATAAAGTATCTTTTTATTAGGTTATGACTTTGGGGGGTTTGTTATTTGGTTTTTTTTTAAAAGGATTTTAATGCCATCTCTATTATTACAAAGAATTGCTTAGTGTAGAAAAAAGCAAAATTTCTGGGGACATCAAGACTGGAAAACACCAATTTCCCATTGACGATGCTGTATGTGAAAAAATAGGCTTCTTACACCTCAAGTCCTGCTTAGCACCTTCAAAGCATTTTGTACCATGTGATATAAAATTCTCTAGGGTTCCACTTTAAATCTTCACAGCAACTCTGTGTGTTTCACTTCCAGAAGTCTGATAAGGTTTTGGAGAACAGCAAAAGACTGGTAAGAGCATTCCTATCCAGGATGTGTATTCAAGCTCTGATGTCCATTTTTCCTCTGTCAGTATATTAAAGTGTTTTTTTAACCAGTGAAAGATGTAAGTAGCATCAATTTCTTTGGATCTGAAAATACTACAGTAATGCAATTTTTGTGTACGTAGAGCCAATTCCGCTTAGAAGAGAGGTCATGTACTGCATTTTTCTCTCCATACAAAGAAATGTAAATTTAATCATACCCTTGACTATTGTAGATGAGACACAACAAGTATATGAGATGATGAGAAACAAATATCTAAATGGTATTGTGACTAACAAGGACAGTATATCACAGATACCAAATTCCTCAAGAAAGAACTTGGTTTCTTTAGGAACAAGAACATGTAAGTACAGTCAACTGCACGTTAATAACACTGAATTTTGGACAAAAAAAAAAAAGGATGCTTTGTGCAAGCAAGGTCTGAAATGTAGTCTGAAAAATCATCCAGCAAGTTATGAGA
The DNA here is from genome assembly GCA_013399075.1 of Chloroceryle aenea. Classification (NCBI taxonomy): domain Eukaryota; kingdom Metazoa; phylum Chordata; class Aves; order Coraciiformes; family Cerylidae; genus Chloroceryle; species Chloroceryle aenea. The sequence goes on along the minus strand of VWZY01001554.1, from coordinate 67,736 downwards.
GTTCCCTTCAACCTTGTGAGAGTTTACTGTCCAGTGAGATCCTGGACACTAAACTCAGGAGCATGGTGGTGCTCATTCCCTATGCAATGTATATAGTTTTGTTACTGTTTCATAGCTGATCTATCAATAAAATAATGCATCCCATATGACAGGTACAATCTGGGATCTTACTTATGACTGCCTGAAAATGCGTCTGGGACAAACCATGACATACCCAGCTTAACAACTCTCTGAGCCAACCTGACCTTTCACTTCACATTTGCTTTTCGTAACTCAGAAACATGAAGGCTTACCTGCAAGTCTCATCTGCTGAACAGCAGGGAACTTTAGGGCCCTTCTCAGAAGATCCATGGCTATCATGTCTGCTGGAGGTCACCCACCCTGACAGCTGCTTTTGGGTAGGTAGGATCTGCATCTTCATCTCACATCACCCAAGAGAAGTGGCTAGCAGATTTTACCTATGTGGAAGGTAAGTTTGTTCCCTGGTTCCCCACTAGGCTGTCCTGGAGACACATACTGGTGAATCCAATCTAAAACCCAGCAGCAAAGCAATTCCTGCACAACAGCTAGTCATCTGCATAGAACAAAATCAAACTAGCACACACAAAGCAATAAAGGCATCCACATTTGAGAGGCTGATTCAGATAGGTATGTACTCTGAGTATAAAAGTCTGCCTACTGAGGTCTCAAGACCTCAGGACTAAGGTTTTTCATGCTTGCTTTATATGAATGTTTCTTGACCTGCCTGGAGCTTTGCTTTTACTTGCTTTAGCAATTTTTCTTTCAAGCAGGTGGCTATACATAATTTGGTTTACTTTTGTTTATCTTTGTGTAGTAAGACCATAGCTTCTTTAGACACAGTAGTAACAAGACATTCTGTGTAGGATGAACTATTTATGACTCTAACATAATGTTGGAGTATAGAGAATTACAGGTCTGATTTGATAGCAGAAGCTGTCTGTCTCCTGTGTAGGGACTACAGGATGACTTGTACAGGAGTATGGGCATGAGATGATAGAAGATGGGACACAGGCTGGCCCTAAGGATATGCACACCACTGGAGAGAAGTGCAGACCTGGACAAAACCCCACCAAGCAAAGAAATAGCATCCAGCATACATAATATGTATCATGTGTACTCAGATCAGATGTAACATGGTGCTGCAGACAAATGAAGACCAATGTGTAAAAGCATGTTTGCAAACATAAAAATTACCCCAAGTGGATCTTAGAATAAGGAAAAAGAAATCATTAGCATGACATCGCTGTTCTCTCAGCAATGGTCTCATGATGCTGATACCTCACATTTCCCAAGATGTGCACCAGGCTGAAGCCGTCAGCCTTGTGACCCAGTGGAGTTGTAGAAGGGTAAGCATAGTTCCAGTGAAAGGGGAAGTTGCTAAAAAGTATACTTATCACAGACTTTTTCTTTATGGCAGTATTAACTTTTTTTTTTTCTGTCTTCTATTATTTTTATTTCTTTTTTTTTTCTCTGTAGCAATTACATTTTGATTATATGCATTCCTGAATGAGACTGTTAAGTCTTCAGTTATACTAAAAGAAAAACATTGGCTTTACGTGTCAGATATGTTTCCTTTTTGCCCATAACATTATTATGACTGCAGTGGCATGCCTATACTCCTTCTCTAAATTAGCATGCTGGCTCATGGGAATGTCACATTTGTTTTATACATGTCAACAAGTGCTTCCTTTTCCAATATGGTTTTAACATTGATACTGCCATCAATCACATTGGGAAGATAAATTCTACCTACGATTTCTGACAAGAATTTTTCTTTCCCTTTCCTGTTGCCCCCCTGCAGTGATTTACCCCACAGTGCTTTTCTACCAGCTCTTTGCAGCTTGTCCCCTTACTGCACACAAGGTAAGAAGGAAAACAAGCAAGACACAGAACAGTTAATTCTGCTTTCCCAAAGGTCTACACATCTGACAAACTAGTCCTCAAAAAGCTGAAAAAGGCAAAAGCAAGGCTACTGTTGCTAGTTTGATGTGCCATCAATCATATTTCAACCATAACTCAGAAGCTATCACACAAAAAAGAAAAGAAAAAGAAAGAAAAAAAAGCAACTCAGCAAAATTACCTTTAAATTAACCGTTAAAATTTTTTCAATCATCACTTTATCAAACCTACTCAGACCACAAATATCCATAAATATTTAAAAAGAAAATATATAAGCATTTTAAGTATTTTCACTAAAACAATAACTCTGTGACTGTACATACATGTAGACACGGAAGGATACATTCTTCCAGATAATCTTGGTAGTTTCAACATGGTTGTGTCAGACTGGGTGCTATCTGTGAGAACTCTTACTTGACAGAAATATGAATTTGAGAATGAAACAACAGCACTATCCCCGAGAAAGGAGGGAAACCTTTCTATTCCACTGTAAGCAGAACCAGCAAGCAAACCTCCTGTTGGGAACAAACCTGTTTAGTTGCTAATATGCTTTATTCTCACCGAGTTGTATGCAGTGAGATTCTGCATCATTAGCTAACACAAATCCGGGTTCAAAGAGCTCTTTGAAGTGACAAAACTAAAATGATAGGAGGTAGAAAAATAAACTGTGTACTCAGCAAGGCAGAGCTCTCTTTAATGATGAATGTAACTGAAATATACAATAAAACAGAAATATTAGCTATAAGGTCCATTGTGCAAACAACTCTTAATCAGTTGTTATGAGTTGATGAAGGATATGTGTAGGGATAGATCAAAGGGTGCTACATTCTCATGAAAGGCTTCTGATGCAGAGATGTTACAGCCCAAGACTTCTATATTTAAAGCTTTCAGATCATACAGACTGTCATTGCTCTTTTGCTGACAATGGTCCTGTGGTGATTTGCATCATTAGAAGGTATTGTTTGTTCATTTTGTTGGGACATCTCATATATACATGCAACATTGGCACCTGAATTAGAAAGTGTAGGTCCACATTAGGTAGAGTACAACAGCCAGAGGGAATGGCAGGAATAACAGGTAGGAATAACTGTTGGGATTCATCTGGACAAGGTCAGGAAGAAGGAAAAGTTATATATGTATGCAGAGAAGTTTAAACCTGATATGATATTGAACGAGAGCCATTTGTACCCTGAGCTTGTGCAGTTTTCAGACAGTGACCTCCCTCCTCTCTGCTGGCAGGAGTTTAGCTCCACCAAGATTCTCACATTAGGGTTTTTCCACTTGGGTGTCAGGCCACATCTGACCTTACACAGGATTTTCCTAAAACATATAATACATATCTGGGATGTGTTAGGGACAGAATCCAATGCAGAGGAAAAATAAAACTCATGGCTTCAAGGAAAAAAATCAAAACCCTAAGGCTCTGGGCACCAAGGTAAGTACAACATGTCCCTAGCTGTAATTTTTTTGTGAGGCCTGACACTCAAGAATGTCTGTGAGTCTGCTTTGAAAACCTCCTGGCTTCCAGACACAAAATGGCATTTGAATTACGAGTAGTTGGAGTGTCAGCTGGCAGAAATGTCAGTGTCTCTTGGGCCAGGCAGCAGGATCTGAGCAAGTGCTTTGAGGATTTCAGTGGCATATGACCTGCAGCTCCAGTGGCTAGCATGGCAATGATCTATTCAGGTCCCTCTGTGGATTTAGTCCTACATGCACAAATACTTCTGTGAATCTGAGCCCTGAGCTCTGATCTGAATCCTCTTTTCCTCCAGTCATGAGTGCTTTGTGATTACTCTTTCATGTCGCCTACAAGGACTAATGTCAGCTATTGTTCTCTCTTCTCTCCTTTGGGCACTTTAAACTCAGAAATTGATGAACAAGAAGCTACCAAGGGCACGCAGTATAAGGGCACATACTATACACCTGAGACCTGGGAGTCAGCATCAGAATCAAGTAGCTTAACAGCAAAGGCATTCAATCTCTCCTTGAAATCTCCTACTGAAGTATCTAAAAGGCAAATTCTGTTCGTACTTTAAAAGAAGTTTCAAGGCAACTGGGATTTAAAGATGACCTAGTTTGACTTCAGATAACAACAACTGAAGGCAGAACAGTAAAACATAGTGACTAACATTACACAAATTTATGAAAACTATTTGTTCTGTTTCAGTAAGGGAGAATGTAAATAACAGCAAACAGTGAATAATAGCAGGAGTTCCCATTTATATTTTCTAACACAAGAGATAAAGAGCATTCCATTATAGCATGCAGCGATGCATTTACTCAAATCCAAAGAATCCCTTGTCCCAGGATCTCACCAAGATAAAAGTAGAGGCTGCATTTGAATTTTCTAGAATAACTTTCTTCATCAGAGAATGGTTTCTGGTTGAAAACTAAAATAGGAGTTCAGAAGCTTGTTTTGACATAATTGGTTTCTCAAATCTAGGATGGATGTACTGGTGAATAATAATACAAGAAACATAATTTTTTACCTGCTGTCCCACCAAACCGGCATGCTGCACAATGCATCTTGCTGGTTTGTAGAGAATGTTCAAAATATTGCATTCACTTAGAATTTCAATTTCTTTCCTCTCCTGCTTAAGTAAGTAGCATATGAAATGAGATGCGAGCTCATTCTGTCCGACCCAGCAGGAAGCCTACAGTTGCAGAAAATGGACACTAAAGGAGACAATAACACAGGTTTGGAAGAAGAAAGGATTCAAGCCACTACTTTGCATTCAAATGCATACTTCAGCTACAAAGCAGAGGGAAGTTTCTTCAACAAATGCTTAGAAAACTTTTGAGCATAAATTAAATTTTAAATTATATTTTTCTTTCTCAGCCATTCACTTAATGCTCAACATTGCTGAGAAAAAATAAGCCATCAAAACAGATACGGAACCATCAGCAAACATGTTGCATGTGTCCATATTGTGCTTTAAAAAAATACTGTGTACTTCAAACACAGTGGACAAAGAAAACAGCCTTTGATAACTTTATTAATGTATCTTTCTCCATGCTGATTCCTATTTATCTGCTGTTGCCTCCTTTAAACAAATGTCAAATACAGAACCAGACACCATTATAGGTATAATGCAGCATGAGCACCTGCATACTTAAAAATAGATACATAAGGAGTAGCAGAAATCATGTACCCACAGTTGCAAAATATTTGTAGTATTAACCAAAAAAGGTATCATTTTAATTCCCATTTCATAGTGATGCTATATGAAGTGAGATATATTATGCCCTTCACATCCTCATCAGACAGTAAAAATCTTAATCAGAAGCATCCACCTTGTAAGTACTGATGATGCCAGACAATACAGCATTGTTCGCAAATTGAGAATTATTTACAGACTTATGACCTCTGAAACAGTGATTCCTTCACGTAGTTCATATAATGTGTAAAAAAATGAACTAAGGCTACTATAAAGGAGCATTTTGCTAACACTGAAAAGATTTTTGTGAGGAAGAGGACCCATCATTTAACTGGCCTTCTTTTAAAAGAATGATCACACACTAAACCTTCAAATAAATTAATTTGATTTCAACTAAGCCTGTTTAAACAGAGGTTCAATCAGTTGCTGTGCTCTTTACCTGCAGACACATGAACATAAAATTTTCAAAAACTGAATTCCTCTACACTTTAAACCATAGACATTCTTCATAGCAAGAATGGTGAGTATCACCTCTTTCTAACTGGGCTGCAAATCTCTGTGCATCCACTCAACTAAAAAACCTTTTGTGCTCTGAAATAGGAAAATAACCTGTACGTGAACAGAGACAAATTCTGGAAGCAGTATTGCTTGTCATTTATAATGGGGCTTCTGTATTTCCCATGCCTTCCCACTGGGCATGGAAATAGTGTTAAATACTGTAAGGACGCCAGATGGGTTCCATTTTAGAAACAGGCAAATTTGGTATACAAAACAGAAAAGGCACATGCTTGTTTTGAAGTTTCTTCAGTATTGTGGCATTCTCTGTGTATAATTTCCATCCTTTTTTTTTTTTTAATTGCTTGCTAGCTATGACCAGACTATGCTGCACTGACATAAACTTAGTAACATTTCATTGCAATATCAAACAGTTCAAAAGACTTCTTGGGCAATCTTTATTTTCCAGAAATATGTTGACTTCCTGAAGAATGATGAAAAGATCTGATGGTACAGTGCTATAACTGCACTTTTATGTACTTCAAGTGTCACGTAGAAAAGAATAAACAACCTGATAATTGCTAGATAGAACTAAAGTAGGTCTAGAAGTTGCATTATGTCATGAAAATTGTAACAAGAGAAGTAAAAAAATTACTTCAGCTCAATTGTCTTCACATTCTGGCTCAGAAATTGAAAAACTGAAATCACTGCTTTACATTTGGGGACTGTATGTGTCTAATGCTTTGGGCTAAATGGACAAATGTGGGCGTGAAAATAACACTTTAAACACTTTGTTTTCCAGGTGAGCAGCTCAATGCTTCTTCAGACAATCTCTCACATGCTTTTATCTAAGGCAGTTACTATTAGCATTCTCAAAGCATATTTTCATTGCCTAAAACTACCACACACACAAACCCAACTGTCCTTACTAAACCAGGGTCAGTTCCTGATAGTCCATCTAAACTGATGGGAATCCCTCCAGAATATGAAGTTCAGGAGTTGTTCAGCAAAACATTGGCTTTCTTAGTGGAATTAATGATGGGAATTCAAATAGGGATTTCAGAAGAATGTGAAGATCTGATTTAAACTACAAAATACTGTCATAGGAACACTGCAGTAAGCATGTTTTCCTATCAAATCTGTATCAACAATCTCTGCTATGCTGCACTTTCCAGACATAAAGAAGAGAGAGTATTATTTTCTCATAATTATTTGAAGATACCTATGTATTTCTTCGACAGAGGATCAATTTCTACTCCTGAAACAAAATGAAGTCCTCAGCTGGAATCCAAAAAGTCTGAGTGCTTCCCTCATGCCCCTGCCAATTCTCCTCAAAGACTTTGCAATGCAGCAGGTTGGCACTGACCTGAAGGTATCCTTCTCTCTCTCAGAAGGTTTGTAAGCATCTAAGGGAGAAGGCAGAATTAAAGAAAGTCCAACCTATGATCTAGTTCAAGCCGTAGGTAAACCTTAAGAAGAGCCCAGCATCCAGAAGCATGAAGAACTCCCTACTGTGTCAAGGCATAAAAAATATTTCATATATTTATTTTTAAATGTTGACTGGTTTTTAAATGCCACATTTTGCTTAAAGATACCAGCTCTTAAAGGTATTTTAAAGATACCAGAAACATTTTAGCTTCATGTTTACCTCTATTTTTCTTTAGATTTTTTCTTTTTCTGGTTTATACCTTAATGATTTTTTTTATATTCCCAAAATTTCTTCATCCCCCCTCATTCCTAAATCCACATTTCCCATTGTCCATGGCAACACTGTGGTTTTTAGCCACCAAACAGGTTATAACACATTCTAGGTGGGAGAAACTACATTTTTTTACTGGTCGACCAGGAAACTAAAAATACAAAAGGCACGAAGACCAAAGAAAATCAAAATCAAAAAGGGGTCCTGAGCACAGCACAGAATTAGCTGGATTATATCCTGCCATCAGAAGTGGGAGCACAAGTTCTGTTGCATTACCTAATCTGCATGTTGAACTATCCACCCTCTAGATAGAAAAGATAAATAATGTAAACCACATCCATCGGACCATTGGACCAGGTCTCTTGAGAAAATTGCAAGTCAAAAAGCAGGACCAGTCAGTGTGACTTACAATACAGATGACCAAATGTGTTCCCTGCAGTATAACACTGGCCAATGTCATGCTTTATATGGATATAAAGCAAAAGAAAGCTTGACAGAGGTACTATTGCAATACCTTTGAATATGTATTTAAGGATACTCAAGTCAGAGTGTATCAGGAGGGAAAGCTGAAAAATACTTGAAAATATAATAAACAGTGGAGTTTGGTAGGTGATGTTATTTTCATATTGAAATAAATGCATGAAATAGGATTTGGAAATGCTGTGGAGGACTTGAAAACATCCGAATTGTATTTGGTCTAACAGAAATAGTGACCCACAGAAGAAATGTATCATCTCAAGCAGTGATAAGGTCACTGACAAACTGAATTCCAGGTCCGAGTCTGAATTTGATATTGGTGTAATGATGATCCAGTCTATGCTGCAGGGAGAGCTGCTAACATACTAAATGTGGATACACGAGCAAAGGTGCATTACTGATATACACTGGCATTTCATTACTAGTTTCACAGTGGGGAAAGTTAAGGGCAATACCGCACCTAGTCATGTTTTTAACTGCTGAGGTTTTGGAAAAAAATCAAGTACAGTCCTAGCTGGAGTGGTATGACCCATGCTGAAGTCACTAGGATAGTATTTGTTAAAGACCTATGGAAAAGATGCGCAACCACCACAATTTATGAAGCACCACAGCCGGCTCACTGAATTTTATGAGCACTGGAGTGCCTGATTCCTTTAAATTCTCTTGAAATCCCCAATACACAGTCTAACAAAGTGTTACCATACAATACATTTCCAAATTGTGTCAAATTGAAATTCAGACATGGCTAGCTGCACCAACACATACTAATAGAACAAAATACTTACAGCCCTAATCTTCCCTGACACCGCTGGTTTATAATTCTTCTCTCCAGTGTCTCATTATGTATGTCCTCACTACTCTTATAAATTTTCATTGATGTCTCTTCTTCCACACTTAAAATGTGAACATCTGGATTAAATCAACTGAATTCACCCTGCCAGTTTTGCATATACTCAACAGTTTTTAAAATAGAGCTCCCAGCTTTTCTCTATTTTCAAGCCTCCATCATTAAGAAAATATGAATTCACAGTTGGTAGTTTCACTGTCTGGTCATGTTCCTTTGAATGATTTGTGATGGAATGTAAATATCATCACTGTGATTTGGTATTTGTTAAGAAGCTGCAGATTCACAAATAAATACAGATAGGTAGCTACATAGCCTACATCTTTTATTAGCAACATTGAATTGAAATTGAAATTGAGCTTCAGCTTGAGTAAGCAGTTCTTGCCAGCTCCAAGGCAGGCAGATGTGACTTGTGCTCCCATGCTGAGCCTCTAGCACTAGAAATGTTGGTGAATCTTAGGCCAGCTTAGCATGGCAAACTTAGTCCATGGATTTTATTTTTTTTACACCTGTATTGTGCCTTGGTGTGTTGACTAATAAGCCACATTTCTAACCTGCTTTCTGAATCATGCTTCACTGATACCTCCTCAGCAGGGCATCTACAACACACTGCCAGAGCAAACAAGCTGTGTCACAAAAAATTAGATGGCTAGTATTTTGAGCAGCACAAAGAAATGTGGAAACTGCTTATAGAATAAAAGCTTAATAGAAACAAAATAGGGGGGAAATCCTTTCTAACCACAGTGAAGATAAGCCATCCTTCAAATCATCAAGGAAAAGAATGACTGTCAAGCATCTTTAACAGAAAAGGCGGTACCCTTGTCCAAAATCACCCTTCAAAAGGAAGTCTGTATGCCAAAGACGACATGTAAGCCAAAACCTGCTTAACAGCAGCTGCTACCCAGAGGTTTTCAATGGAAAATTCTTGGTATAGCCTCAAAACTCCCAAATGTGTCCTGTCTGTTACAGCTGCTGTCCACCACGCTTCCTCCAAAACTTACAGAACAGCTCTATATCTTGACTTCTCTCCAAGCAACAGCTCTTATTTAGGGCCCCACTAGACCCCAGGGGTGTATGATATAGCAGAGTGTATCAGAGTAGAGCTACAGCAACACTAGTCAGGCTGTATGAGAACAACCTGCAAAGGGAAGTAGCAAAAAAAAATGCTTCTTGTTCCAGAGTGATCCTGTTTTATGCTACCTTTCCATGTTGTTGGGACATGTGGCTGTAATATGGTCCTTCCTGTCTGCAGCCAACCTTGAAATAATATTCACTAAAATTTTATTTCCAGTAGAGAAGCAGGACTGTAATCAAAATGGCATTGTTCTAGTATATCACTATTCCTATTGTCTAGAAATAAGTGCTGTCCATCATTGGTAGCTGGAAGCCTTCTCCTGGTATACAGCAGTATTTATAATCTCTACAAGCATGGAAAGCAATTTCCTCAAAATTTATTTTTTGTGTTTAGTCAAAGAAAGGTCTTTGGGACAATTAATTATTTTATTAAAATCCAGAATTGAAGATAATAGCCACAAAATTATCACAGCTTATTAACTAGCTATTTTCAATGCCTATCATGTTCTTTACTTGCCACAATGAATTTCAAGGACCTCTAAGATAACTTTGTGAAATTTGTGTCTGCATGTGCCATCTTTATATTGCCAAAGATTGCAGCTGAAATAGACATTTGTATAATCCAAAAGAAGTGCCCATCTGAATGAAGGCTTTTTGTTCAGGTAAGACTTGTAAGGAAAGGTACAAGGTCATACCACCTCTTCTGCCTCTCTGCCCTGTTAGTATTTCATGTGGTGGCATTATGAAAAAACCTCTGCAAAGTCCTTCCTTCTTTCCTGGCTCAGACAATACCTCTGGTAACCTTTGGCTTTGAGAGCAAGAAATATCAGATATACAAGCAAACCTGAATACTGGTGAACAGGACTAGAACCACCACTTGGTTCAGATCCCAGAAGAGGTCTACAGAGGTGTTACTCAGATCTCTTAGGCCTGAGCACTGATGCAGGAATAAGCACAGGGAACAAAACTTCCATTGCCTCCTGCTGGGTTTCTCCTGGGGTTACTAAATAAACAAGACAGCACCAAAAGCACTGACTTTTATCACACTATTTTACCATTAAGTTCTAGAAATCCCTGTGTTTCATTCCTCTGACCAATTTTTTTTTTTTTTACTATTCTTTCTCTCCAGTCCCTGGCATATTTCACAGAATTGCAGAATATTCATGGTTAGAAAGGACGTCCTAGATCACAGAGTCCAGCTGTACCTATAACAAAGAAACACCTAATTACCCTGATCACACATGAAATTGATCTGTTGGAGAGCCCAGTTCAGGCCCTATTCACTAATAGACACTTAAAGCCAGTGCAACCTGCCCAAGCAACAAAGCAGCAGCAAAATCCTTTCACTAGTGTGAGAAGAAAAGCCAACACTTTGTCCAAGAAGCTACACAGACTGTGTCAGCCAGGCTGGGATACTGGAGCTCTCAGATAAAGTGTATTAAAGGGCTGATTTATTCCAGTTACCCACTACAGTGGAATAAAGCTATGGAGACAGGAGTGGGCAGTCTGATGTGAGTAGCAGACACATGGTGCCACATGCAAGTGGCAGACATAAAATGTATTTATCTTTCTCTATGTTTGTTTCATTGGATTAAAGAAAATAAAGAGCTTGGCTTACATTAAGAAAAGTGACATACAGAACTGCCATGCTGCAGACTTCAATACTTCATGTCCCAGTGTGACATTCCCAGCAAGTCCTTCCCATCCTGCATGATCCATGCTACTCCGCAGGAGCCAGAAGGTCTGTATTCAAACCCAGACTTTTTATTTTCACTGCTGTGAGCAAGTAGAAGTTGAAGAAATGTGGCCACCTCTCAAATGTCAGTCACCCTCTCTGTGCTAGTGTCAGTGCACTAATCCCTTAGACATTTTCATACACTGCAAAAGTCCCTTTTCATATTCACCGTAAGTGGTAAATTCAGCTACACATTAGAATACTTTATTAAAATGTGTAACATTATGTTTCAAGATGGACCTAGAAATTAGTCTGTCCTCCTGTAAAAACATATACAGTTTTGTAAAAACAAAGTTCTTTTACTGAGCTGGTAAATATTTTGATGACTTAAACTGTTTCATTTTATCCCATATTAAAATTACTGTAAATGAATAACAATTTTCAAGTTGTTTTCAGCTGGCAAATAGAAATCTTTTCAAAATGCTAATAAAAGGTGCTTCTAATAACTTCAAAACTTTTTTGAAGTTTGTCTATAAAAACTCACAAAATGGGTATCGTCCTACAGTCATGTTTGGTTTCAGCTGATTATCTCCAGAAAAATGAGCAGAAATGTTCTGATTAAGTCTTGTACTAAAATGTCAGGGAAGTAGCATCTGCAGGGATGAGAAGCAATTAAATGTTCAAGTAAAACAATCAGATGGAGGAAACTTCGCTCTGAAAGTCAAAAGTCACAGTGCCAGCAGAGAAAATTTGGAAAAAGAACAAAGGTGACTAAAGTTAGTAAAAAATGGAGACTTTTGGGGACTCATCAGTGTGAAGAAGCAATTAGTATCCTTCATCAAAAGAGTAAGTGGAGGAGAAAATAGAATACAAATGCAATTGCCCGAATGAAGATCCGAGAGATTTGAAGCTGACAAGATGTAGAAAAGAGACTTAGAGACAGGAAAGGAAAAATTGTACCAGAATAACGTGTCTTGGTCTTATTTCTCTGTAAGAATTAAAAAGTTAGCTATTACTGGCTTTAAGACAGTAGAAGAAAGTTGCAGTCCAAATGTCTCCATAACAATTTTAAGGCTATCACCATGAAGTTGCCAGATGTTGATATTTTTAGCGAATTATTTCATGTATATATTTCACAGAATTGCAGCACTTTGCAATTTTTAGTGCATGCTGGAAGAAGCAGATTAGTTTATTTGTTGATAAATTCAGATGGATGGGTCTCCTTTGTAAACAAAGAGCTTTCATTCAGATCTTGAAAGGTGGAGGGTTATTGTAACAGCTTCCACTTCACAGCCAAAGGAAAACAAAACGTATGGATTTTAAAGCAGACATATTTCTCTAATACAGTAGGGGATACCAATCATTCACATTCAGGTAACATTGTACTCTTCAGGAATGGAATACTGAGTATGTGCATGAATCGCACAATTCCAAGATGAGTTGAACTGAATCCAGGCTGCTAAAATTTTTGCCATTAGATATTAATCAGGTGAGATAAGTAAGAAATTAAAATAAGCACTAAAAATACACCTGGAGTTGCTGGGATGAGGATTCTTTGCTTTTGCTTTAATTTTATATGAAGGTTTCTCACATACGACTGGTTCTTTTCATTTGAAAAGATATTCAAGTCTTACAAACACTTTTAAAAATGCATAATGAGTTCTGTGATTTGCATAAAGAAAATTGTGTCTAGAAATGTCTCTTCCTCTCTTTTTAATGTAACAGAAAGAGGTTTCCCTTCAGCTGCATTTCTTCTTTTCATTCTCTGTGATGGATGAAGGATTCCCTTTGATCGCTCTAGATGAACCTTTTTCAAGTTCGTGCTCACTTTACATTCAAATATTTTAGTTATATCTGTTCTCTTCCATAGCAACATTATATTTCGATTCCTTAATGCTGACATCGGTTAAAAAACTTTGGAATCTGTAACTGCTGTAGTTAATAGGAAGTGCATGTCTCACCCTTTCCTCCAGCCTGTGTCATGCTGGATAGCTAACAAGAACTTCTTCAATATTAAGTCTTCCTTAATAATAATACCTATGTGATTTCTACAATTATAACTTCTAGCAAGACAGCTGCCTTTAATCTGTTTGCACAGTATGTGGGGCAGGAAAATAAGTTATTTTTCTTTTCTGCTTGAATGTCATACTAGTGAACTACGTGAAAATGTTCTTCTTTTAATGAGTATTTTACAGAAAAAATACTGCCTACCCTCATCTGAGGCCATAAACCAAAGATGTGAACATGGAAGTGACCTGGGGTGAGGAGCAACATTCACATCAAAAACCTTGTTAAGTTTCCACCTTAGATAATTTGATACAAATAGACTGGTTCCTAATGTGAGCAGCAAGGCTGCTTTCTGGCAGAGAGGGGGAACAAGGCAGGTAATGTGGGAGGCAACGACGTGCAATTGACTAATTAATTTGTGCATGTGTGAGTCAGGTACTCCAGCTTTTTAAGTACCAACTCTGACATGGCCTCCTTAAGAAGAAAGTCCAGCACTGCCAGGGCACTGAAGCCACACTCCTACACAGCGCTGGCATGCTCCATGGAATGGGAGAGGGAAACAGGCCATACAGCCTTCCCTGGAAAACACCATAGAGATCACACGTGTGAATGGAAGAAGGGCAAGTGCATTCTCCTCTACCTCCCAGGGAAGCAGCCTGTGTTTATGGCTTCAGAGGAGGTAATTGTTAGAACCAAAAAGCTTTCTTTCTCCACCTCCCATTGTTACTCGGACACCCAGAGGTCCCTAGTCTGTGGTAAGATTTCCTGGTAAGAAAGGTGTGATCAGAAAAAGGTGGAAAAGACTCTACAAACCTCAGTCTTTTCCTTACAGCAAATCTTAAAAGCACAGTTATGCTCTTTTGAAAAAAAAATCCTAAAGACATCTGGAACTGTGTCTGTAGAATAATAAACATATTATTTCTATGATTAAATTTCTTCATTGTTCTTTACCCCACACAGAAAGTCCAGGTATTTTCTGTGACACTGCCTAGGAGATCATGCTTAACTTAGAACAATTAATTTTGACTTATTTTGAGCCAATGCAGTTTGTCAAGATTTACTGTTGTCAAGAAAAGGCAAGAAAATTTTTTTCAACCTTTGGTTTTTTTTTTTAACTTTATGAAATGTTTTGTATGCTGATACAAAAATACCTGAAGCAAACCAGAAAACAGGGTCTTTTTTTTTTTTAATTCTTGTTTTGAGATGTTGCCATTAGCACTGATCTTGAAGCAAGCTAGAAAGTATGGCAGGTGCTAACTCCTCTGCATGATTTTCAGGGCATAGTAACATAACCTTTTGCAACTCTGAACAGAAATATGGAAAAAAAAATAGTCTTGGTGCTAGCCCTCTTGAAAAGTACTCACTTTTCTAAATTTCATTGGACTCAGTGTGAAGACAATGAAAATGTGAAGACAAGAATAAGTCTGTACACAGAAATGTTGACACAAAAGTAATATCTTGCAGCAGAACTGCATCCTCTGAAATAATCTCGAATGCCTTTTTGTATCACCAAAGAAAAGTGTTCAGTTAGGGCCATCTGTTCCATCTCTTTCACCAAGCTTCAGTGAAATTCAACCATGATCTCAACTGTCTATTACTCTTAATCGAAGACTAAGAATAGCCAGAAAGTCATAAAAAGCATCACTTGTATTTGGCATGGTGCACATTCTCATCTATTGCTCTGCGCTACCAAATACATCTACCAGCTCAGGGCTTTTTTTGTTTTGAAAGGTGGAATATTATGGTATGCGTTCTCATCTGTGCTGAACATTTGACTTGTAAAGTGAAAACTATTCCCCTAAAAAAAAAAAAAAAAAATTGTTGTTGAGGGCCATTATCCCCATGCAGTATTTATAATGATAAAATATTTTTTCAGAAACTGCTCTGTGTGATTGGCAGTTTTATAGACTTTCACATTAACAGCTTCCTTGAAATCCACATAGAAAAAAACCCCATTGTTTAAAATCACAGATTAGGGCTATGCATCTCTCAAAGGCGGTCTGGCATTAAGAGGTGACCATGTCTCATTAACATAAAATTTCAAAGGATAAAAGCAATCACAGAATCATAGAATCACAGAATCATAGTATTACAGACTGGTTTGGGTTGGAAGGGACTTGAAAGATCATTTACTTCCAATCCTCCTGGCATGGGCAGGGACACCTCCCACTAGACCAGATTGCTCAAAGCCCCATCCAACCTGGCTTTGAGCATTTCCAGGGAAGAGACATCCACAGCTTCTCTGGGCAACCTGTTCCAGTGCCTCAACACCATCATATTGAAAAATTCCTTCTAAATCTACCCTCTTTCAGTTTAAAGCCATTACCCCTTGTCCTATCACTACAAGCCCTTGTAAAAAGTCCCTCCCCAGCTTTCTTGGAGACCCCCTTTACATACTGGAAGGCTGCTGTAAGATCTCTCTGGAGCCTTTTTCAGGTTGAACAACTCCAACTGTCTCAGCCCATCTTCACAGGAGAGACGCTCCAGCCTCCTCGACATCTTTGTGGCCCTTCCCTAGGCTCGCTCCATCAGGTCCATGTCCTTCTTATGTTGAGGGCCCCAGAGCTGAGAGTAATACTGAACAATGAATGTAATCAAACCAAAGAACCTTCTTAGAACAATCAATTGATTCAACTCTCACCTGCATTTTCTTTTTCTAGGATATGTAAATTGCAAGTATAGTGACATAAAGAAACAACCTGATAGGACTCAATGTTTAGTTTTTAATATATTTTAAAGTAAACAATGTGCTTCTTGGAAAGTACAGTTACTTCCATCATGCTGTTGAATAACACTTTAGTTTATGTCCATATCAAGTGTGGGTATCAGTCTGATAGCTGCCTAGAGGCAGCTTGACTGACTCTGTGCACACTGCCTTTCCTTGGCTAATGGGAAGAATCTTGCATATGAAATACATCCTTTGACAAGCAAAAGTTTCTCCTGCATCTTAGAGCGGAATGGTTTGGTATTTGAGCTAAAAGTGAGCAGCATTCTACTGCACCGTTTCTGAACACAGACAAGAATCTTAAGAATTTACCCAAAATTTTATGAACCAAGTTATGTCCCTGCTATTTTTTTTCCTAAATTTCATTTCCATTATCAAGGAATGACATGGATATATGTATAAATACAAGGAATGTATTTTTTTCTCACATTTATTTATCCACCATGCAGTAATACTATCAGAAAACAAAAAAAATATTTTTTTTTTCCAAAGGAACTCTGAGATATGGTCATTGAAATATTTATTTCTGTATCAGAAATCTACAGTGCTCTAAGCCAAATGCTGAGTAGTACAGGTCAAAAGTAGCCAAAAAGATAACATTTAGCCCAGTGACACGATATTTTATTGTCATGTAGAATAAAGACATCTCAACATGGCAAACATGGGTAATCTGTCTTTTCTGTGTCCACAAGTAAGTATATACACCTGCTAGCTGTCTGCAGTCTAAGCCCTTGAGATAACCTGTTTATTCAGATCCCTAAATACAGATTTAGGTGCCTTAAAAGATTCTTCTAAATTTGGAAGCAATGTCCCAGATGTCTGGGCTGGTATCAAACTGTAAGTAATTAAATTCACCCTCAGTCCACTACCAAGAAGCAGCACTATCAGTCCTACTTTACACTTCTACTCTGCCTTTCTCTCGGGGATGACGTACTTCAAGAAACCGATGGTTTTATTTACAGCTGGGATACTGTCTCTATATCCCCTCCCTCCCTGCTCAAAAACTTCCCCAATATCTGAAGCTGATATACTACCTGCAGAAAGCTCTTGGATTTTTTTTTTCATTGTCTCAGTTAGGATTTTGCATCTTTTAAGTCTCCGATGCAGGCACAATTGGCATTCTGCCCTTTGCTCTCTTCAGTGTGCTGTGCTTACCCCTCCTTCTTTTTTTATCTGTATAATGACCCAGATGGCTTTCCCCTTTCTGTTTCACTTAATGCTCTTCCCCATTTTAATCTTTATTTCAGCTCACCTTTCTCTGTTTGTCAGCATGATTGGGTTTTGTTTTGTTTTGTTTTTTTTTTTCATGCACTCAGACACACTAAAGGCAGTCTGATTTGAAATCTTGCTTTTAATTTCAAATGTTTTATGAATTGTCCTGAAATTTTGAGGAACATACTCTGCTCTCAGGTGGTTAACCTAAATCTAATTATCCTCACAGCAGTAATTCCAGATTTACAATAGTATAAAGAAAAAAGCTCCTAACTCATGTCTGTACATAATAATCTCATCTTTTGTTTGGGAAACAAAAATCCTAAATTTCCAAGTTCCTAGGGCTTATGAAAGTAAGTGAAAAATGTACAATCTAAAGGCTTCCACATGAGAAAAACAAACAAATGAAAATATCTCAGAGGAGATCTGCTATAAAATCACATTATTTATATTCTACTCTGGTATCATCTTTGGCCTCTGACTTAATTACTTCTCTAGGTATGGGGCTGTAAATATTTTCTTCCCATACAGACTTTTAGCAGGGGTCTGGTCCCAGTTCTCTTCATCCCAAGGTTTTTCTTGTCATATAACTTTTGGTTACTTCCACTGTAAACCTGGCCTGTACAATATTTCTAGTAGTGTTTCTTTAAAATCTGCTTATTACAAGGCATTTTAATATGCTGTTGGTGGAATGTGATCTAGCTGGCATTTATCACTGATGCAAAAAACACTATGAATAAAACACCTAAATGGGTTGTTTTATTCTTATTCCTGATCTCAGTGAATATTTGTGATTTGAAAAACAGAAATCATAATAATTTTAATGCAAATGAAGTTACCTTATTCCCTCTCCATCACTGCACAATCAAATAAGTGGCAAAGGAAATTACTGCAATTCCCTGAACTTGTTTTGCCATGCACAGAAACTTCTGAATACATATCATGTGAGGCAGTAATTAAGTTCCTAACTTATTTACTTCTTCTATCAGTGCTGCATCATCTGAGACACAGCCTTTTGTCAGGAAACCCACATATTCATCTATTATGAGATATATAATGTCCTGAGCTGTTCTAGCTGCTCATATTTTAATTTGAAGATTAAACATAAAAACACCTGAGATTAGACAATGGCTTCACACTACCTAGAAATAAAGAGGTTGTAGAGACCCCTGTGAAAAATCTCTCATGAAAACCTAAGTGTTATTCATGAGAAACTTAAAACAGCTCTCTTCCAGTGGGATCTGAAGTAAAAGCAATGTGAAAGCAGCAAAGGCTGGAGAAGAACTGTCATTACTAGGTCCCTAACAGGGATTGAAGAGAGTGAGTGGATTTTACAATTCCACGGGCTCTCAGGATTTTCTGGAAGACTTCAAGGTGGATATTTCCAAGCAAGAGAGACAATAAGATATCGGGCTGTGAGTGGTTCATTTGCTGGGTCACAGCTACCCACCTGTGTACTAAGATCAGATTCTTCCAAAGGCTATATGATAATAAAAATTATACAAGAATCAGGCCACAAATTTTACGTCATCAGGTTTTTCTGGATAAGTGATACTTGATAGTGAGGGTTTGTAATTTTTCTCAACTGTCTTGCTGTTCTGCCAGATTTTTCTGTACATGCACTGTTTTTGAGTTTCTGCCTGCAGATCATGCACATGCTCAGTATCTGTCCAGAATAAAAAAAAAAATCTGCAACAGTAATTCCAGCTGTAGAAAGACTTACTTGTGTTTTCCACACCTATATTTCCTTTATACTGCAAATGACAGATTCTTTTTTGATTCAAAATTTGGATTCAAAAAGAAAGCAGAATGTATCTTTAAATAAAGTCAACTATAACTCTGTCATGATTTTAGAGACTTGTCTAGCCATATCTCCTTTTTATTTGTTTTAAATCAAAAGGCTAAAGGTGAATTTCAGTTTATCAGTGTCACATTCATTGTTTTAATTTGTGCTTGGGTTTTATTGAGGTATCTAGAAAAGAGAGGCTAAGAAAATCATACTTAAAGACTCACTGATACATAAATATTACTAACCAAAAACTATGAAGTGATGAAATGCTATACCATCACATTAATATTTAAAATGCAACTTATTAATTACTACTATTTATTTATTACTTAGTTACTTTGCTCCCATTACAGGTATTCTAGACAATTTTATTAAGAAAATATCCTGTTCTTCCATAGTTTAACTCGTAACTGCAAACTGCATGTTAGATGACAAACTGTTAGATTGATATGAATGAAAATGTTATGATAATAAAACATCCTCAGACTTAAGTCCAGTGAAAATACCATCTGGGAATGGAAGCAAAGAATCTGAGACAGAAGGCAGCACTATGAACGTAAGTTTTTCAGAACTCAGTTAAAGAAGAGCTATGGGTTTTGGTCTGTTACAGAAGATGTCCTCTTAGATGAGTATTTAAAAAAAAAAAAACAAAACAAACACATAAACTTCAGCAAGTTCAGTGGAGGATAAGTAAAATGGAAATGGAGCTGAAGCACCAGCCCTATAAGAAGTTAAGGGACCTGGGTTTGTTCAGGCCCCAGAAGAGAGAGCCTTTGGAAACCTAAGAGCAGCCTGCCTGGTGGCTCTTCATCATGATGCATGATGGTGCAATGAGACCAGTAAGCACCAAGTCTTGGCTGCTCCCAAAAGAAAGGCTAGCTAGGAAGTCAGGGTGGCCACAGTACAGGCAATGCCCTCACCTATGGGCACAGCCCCGCAGGTTCTGGACACAGCAGGCAAAGCCAGGTCCTTCCAACAGGATCCACTGACAGCCAGAGAGTGATGAACCAGTTGCAGGGTCTCTCTATGGTGTCCAGCCAGGAACAAAAGGAACAGAGCCTGACACAGGGCTAGGGACAAGGCTACAACACACAGTCAAAGTCACCAAGACTGGGTGCCAGGGTCTGAGCTTAAATAGGGCTCTCAGACCCATCGACAGGAGTGTGGCTGGGGGGTCCCACATGAGACCAGTCATGGGGATGAAGGCCTAAGAGTGGCCTCAGGCCCAGACACAGGCATACACTGAAACCAGAGAGGTTCAGACTGGATACAAGGAGAAACTTTTTCTTTGGGAGGACAGTCAGTGAGACAGTCCTGAGGGAAGTTCTTGTCCTGCGGAGGTTTTCCAAACTCAACCAGATAAATTCCTGAGCATCCTGGTCTGACATCCCAGCTAACCCAGTTTTGAAATGAAGGTCATTTCCAGTCTTATGTCTTAAGAGATCCTGTATTTCTGTAAAATTTCTGTAAAATACATGAGTACATATATGCATATCAGCGCGTTTTAATTACACAGCTAAATACTGTGGAAGTTAGATACTGATTAATTTTCTTCAAGAGAGATCTACTATGCATAATTTCTGCAGTCAAGAGATGGAGCAAAAAGTAGTACAGACCAGACATGTATCTTAATATTCATTTGTCTTGCCTTGTGTAACCTGTGCATGATACAAAGTGCTTTTAGCGATCTCCATGTTTTGAATGGATTTATCATGTTGCACCTAAACATCTTTAGTATGCCTTTTTGTACCCTTTTGTAGAGTATTGTTTCTTTAACAATTTAGTTCGTTCTGACATACTTGAAAATAACACGTATTTCCCTATCAAGTCTTTGATTTTTCACTTGGTGAGACAAGTGTTACAATGGCTATTTAATTATAGTGGTAGGCAACTGATCGACTTCTTTGCACTTACCAGCAGTGAATGAAAATGTTTCTATTAATTTGCTGCTGTGTGCTCTGCTGTTGCCACTGGTGCATGCAAATAGCTCTGATAAGAATACAGAGGAACCTGCTACTTCGCCAGATGGGGGGAACATTACCAGAGCAAGAGAAAGGTGCTGCATGCCCATGATTTTTGTTAAAAAAAAGCATAGCAGTGAGTATGTGAATCTCCCTAGAAATATTTCATTGTTAGTGTTGATGTTTAATTTCAGACGTATTCAAATAGATCAGAACACCACAGAGGTTTCCTCCCCTCTGTGCCCAGTCTGCTTAAACAGGCATTGGTTTACCCTTGGTTATTCTTTGGTGCTGACCTGGATTGCCCCAGAGAAAAACTTCTCCAGAGACCCAGTCCACCATCACCTGCCTTGGTTTACCAGCGCTTGGCTCTTGTGACTCCTTACAGCTGCCTTACAGCAGTTTTTTCCATCCACCCCGTGGAAGTACAAATGATTACACAGGGAGCACCACAGCAGTGACTCAGGTCTTCAAACACACTGAAGTGCTTCCCAAACACCATTGGTCTTAATGGGAGCTAAGGAAGTTTCAGCATGCAAACACTTCTACAGCTATAGCAAGTAATTCCTTCACTGTACCTGAGACACAGGAACCCTAAATAGAAGAAAAACATCTGTTTAATAGAGTCACAAAGGGTTGGTTTTTTTTCTTTAACCTGAACTGCTTTAAATACTTTGGTAACAGCTCATTAGAAAATGTATATAATTTAAACCCTTTTCTATTCAATCACTTCCCTTTCCCAGGTGTCAGTACTTATAACCATAAAACTGTATGACATGAATAGAACCTTCCCCTATTCCTTTTCTTTCTCATCCTTTACCATCATACCTGATAACAATTTACAAATTTCTTTAAGACTTGTCCAGCACACTGTTAAATGTTGAACTCACCTGCATCTCTAATTTTATATATGGGGACATAAAGCTATATATTGTTAAATGCTAAATATATGCTTCTATCTGTGATAATCTAGGTATCTGCAACCCGAATGACACAGAAATGTGTCTAGTTTATCTACGTGTTGCTTTTCTTAATGCTGTTGTATAAAATAGCATTTTTCTTAATACATTAAGAAAAGAGCACTCTAAATCTGTGCCTTGCATGCAAGATTCAAAACAGAGCTTCATCTTCTCCTCTAGTGACTTCTTTGGTTCTTCATTTCATATATGAAAGAGAGGCTCTCTGGAGATGGGAAGTAACTTACAACTGCCACTTTCAATTGAATTCCAGTTACATACTAAAAGATTTTTATTATGTTGCTTCCCATTTTCCTAAAGGTAAGCAAACCCCATTTTTTTTCCAGCTTTTTTTCAGAGAGCTTGTTTTCTAGCTTCATAAACTTTGTCACTGCTCTTGCTGATATCTTTCCTGAATCATGCTGCCCCAAACTGAATACAGCACTCTTATTAGAGCCCAGTAAAGCAGAAGGACTTACTTGCTTTACATAACATTTTATCAAGAAAAAAGTGGGATTTTTTCCCCAACACACTTGAATCATTGATTCATGCCTGTCATTTGGGCCATTCTGTATGCTGGATCCTTTTCCTAAGGACATTTTTATTAGGTATATAAGGGACTATTCCTGAATGAGTACAGGGCCTCATCCTCATCACGTTGCATCTTGTTCCTCACTGTGTCAAGATCAGCTTAAATACTGATCCAGCCATCCAGAGAATCTGCGAGGTGAGCAAGCATCACTTCCATACCATCATTCAGTCCATTAACAAAAGTACAAAATAGCTTCAGTGACAGGACAGATCTCTGAAGGTCCCTTATGACACAGCTGTGCATCACTCAGTGTGGAACTCATATCTACTTCTTTTAAGTCTTCACCTAGTTTTGCACCACAATTCTCTATTTCATAAAGAGAAGAAAAAGCCTGAGTTTTGAAAAAATAAATTAAAAAATGGAGTAGGGAAAGAATTCAGAATAAAATTTGAAATTTAGAAAAATGAAACAAAAAAATTACTCACCAGTCACTTACACAATAGGATCTCAGGTATACTATTAATAATAGATATCAGTTGTAAAACCCTTCATTCAGCAAATAAGAGATTTTTTCTCCACCTCAGAGAACACGAGTTTTTAAAATACAGCTGGCTTATTAAACATTAACTCAGGTGCATTTCTTAAAAAGAAACCACTTAGATCCTTTGTGATTCTATTCACAATAAGCACAATTATTACCATATTTTATCATTAAGCTATCATGAAATTTGGAAATCAAATCTGCTTAATGGGAAATGAGGCTTTCAGAAAGAAAAGGCTTATTTAAAGTTCATTATAACCATACAAGGCTATTTAAAATTTTCAGGTTCAGGCACTCTGAAATGACAAGGGTCATCTTTGGAGGAAGAGCTGTTGCTAGGAGACTCAAGCCACAAAGCATCATAACAGCTTGTAATTTACTCTTTTTGTCAAGGGATGTCAAAGAGAAATGTACTTACCAGATTGTGAAATGCTTTCACCAGGTTTGCATAATTTCACAAGAAAATGGGGGACAACAACCTCACCTCATTGCCTTCTAACCACTCCCCGAATCCTCAAATTCACAGTAGAAGAGGAGTTGCACATTTCCTTGCCTTAGAGCAGAAGTATTTTGCAGCATCTCTTTCACAGATCCTTTCACTCCAGTAAATACTCACAAATATAACTGACCCTAATGGGCAAGATAAATAGATGCAGAGAATGAGAGTCATCTGTTTAAAAGGCTGGGTTCTAAAATGTTGCCCAGTGTAGGAGGGACAAGGGGAGTTCAGGAGGGAGCAGCTCGTAGGGCTAAAATTTTGAAAACATCCCCAACTGGAGGAGAAGACTCAGTCTCTCATAACTAGTGGAAATGATTTTCAGAGATTTTTGCCTGTTTGTGGCTACCAATTAGCCTCCAGATGCATAGGAGCTCCAGCTGAAAGCAATAACCTCTTTGCATTTGTTGACCTCAGGAATTTGGTATCAGAAAACAATCACCTTTCTTTAAGCAGTGCCAATCAGTGCAACACTTTGACTCCTTCTAAGGCACAGTTCTAGGGCACTGTCAGCCTCTTAATTGACAAATACCTTCAGAAATTATTTTTAAGAAGTGAAATTAAAGTGAAGGCAGTCAGCCCTTAGCACTGAAATTGCTATAGAGACTTTTCGGAACCATTACTGAGATGGTTCCAGCACAAACGAACTACATATGAAGTAGAAAACAATGGAACCAAGACATACTTACAGGACAGGTTATTCAAGAGCCTATGTACCACCAGATGGACCAATTCAAAAGAACATTCTTTGGTGGGGGTGATACAGAGAAGAGAGAGGTTCTTAAAAAAATTAAAAATGATAGAAGGCCAGAAAATGTTGCACCTTCAACAGAACCTTAACTGAGACACTTCCATACCAATATACCAATATACCAACAACATGACACTGGAATAGAGTGGTCCAGGAAGGCCTTCAGAATCCAATGAGCAGAATGCAGCAAAAGGGAAGATGGGGAAATGCCCAGAGGGAAACATGCAAAGCTGCTTGCCCAGGTGACTACTATTTTGAACTAAGTTAACCATAAACAACTATTAGAGTCAAAATATCCAGTGACTACATCCAGCATTTTGAATAGTATGAAACACAGACACACAAAAAAAGTGGTTATTGCTGGACCAAGAAGGCAGTTTACCCAAACTTGGGTCAGGAAGAATGCTTCTGACTCTGCAGGAACAGGAGTGAAGGTGCTATGAAATTAGAAGAGTGTGCCCATGAAGAAGAAGAAGCCACTGCACCTGGGCTGGAACAATCCCCACCATCAATACAGGCTGGGGGAGGAGGTGATAGAGAGCAGCCCTGCAGAAAAGGACTTGGGGGTGCTGGTAGACAAGAAGCTGGACATGAGTATCCAGTGAGTGCTTGAAGCCCAGAAGGCCAATTGCATCCTGGGCTGTATCAAAAGAAGTGTGGCCAGCAGATCAAGAGAGGCGATTCTACCGCTCTACTCTGCTCTGGTGACAACTCACTTGGAATACTGTGTCCGTCTCTGGATCCCTCTGCACAGGAAGGACATGGACCTGATGGAGCAGGTCCAGAGGAGGGCCACGAAGATGATTGTAGGGCTGGAGCACCTCTCCTATGAGGACAGGATGAGGGAACTGGGATTGTTCAGCCTGGAGAAAAGAAGGCTCCGAGGAGACCTAACAGCCACCTTCCAGTACCTGAAGGGAGCTGACAAAAAGACTGGAGAGGGCCTGTTTACGAAGGTTTCTAGTGAAAGGATGAGGGGTAATGGTTTTAAATTAGAAAGGAGTGGATTTAGATTAGAAATAAGGAGGAAGTTCTTTACCACAACAGTGATGGAGCACTGGAACAGGTTGCCCAGGGAGGTGGCTGAGGCCCCATCCCTGGAGACATTCAAGGTGGGGCTTGATGGAGCTCTGAGCACCCTGCTCTAGTTGAGTATGTCCTTGCTCTCAGCAGGGGCATCGGACTAGATAACCTCTAGAGGTCCCTTCCAACCCAGACATTTCTGTTTCTGTGTTTCTCCAGCCTTAGCAAGTAGGAAACATAAATATTCAGGATGGTTATTGTCTTAATAAAAATATCTTATTTTCTATGTGATGAGTAGCATTCCTCATAAAATGGTCATTATTAGGCTTTAACAGCTCATACAGGCTGAAGTGCTCAAAATTAATGAGGCATTTGTTCTTAGGATCGTACCCTGCTAAGAAAACTATTTATTTATTTATTTATTCAAACAACGAATCATGTGAATTAATTAATAAGGAATGACCTCATTTTTGCAAGGTTGTTTTCTGCTTTCACTCTGAATCCTGCCCCTGTACTCTACACATAAATGATGGAACAGCTTAATAACTATGGCACATCAAACAACAGATCTGCTGTGACACCAACAGAGACCTATGTACTTCTATACAAGCTGTACAGTTTACAGATGTGGTGCAAATACTTTGAAATGTTAAAGCAAATTCTCTGACATGGAAGCACAAGGCAGACAAAGGGCCTAATAAAATGTTCATACTGGATGCAAGATTTGGTTTAGCCTTCAGAAATAATCTGTCTGAATTGTTATATTCTGTAAAGGTGGCATAAGAGCCAAAAGCATCGAGTGCAGAATGAGATATTTGCTGCTAGCAGCTCACCTTTGCAAGGGAGCCACTCAGTACCAGAGGCACTTGGGGTCACATAGAATAGAATAGAATAGAACTATTTTAGTTGGAAGGGACATACAATGATCATCTAGTGCAAAGAAGGTGCCCTGAAAATGAAAATCTGCAGATGCCCCTTCATAATTTGATACCCACTCTGTGTGCTGCTCTAGAAACCAGTAAATGAAGATATAAACACCATACAGCTACAGATGGGTAACTTACTTGCTGCACTAAGATATATTAGCTCCCTAGGACTGAGGTTCAATTCCTAGAAGAAAACAGCAAAATGATTACTGATTTATTGTCCAACCTAATGGGTCTGAAAGTTCCCTAATAAATAATACTGAGAAAGTTCCCTATGAAAACTTAAAAAGAAGGCCTATAAGGAAGCTCTTTGACAGGACAGGATGATGAACTCTGTTATCCACTTTCCATCTTACAACATGAAGCTAAAAATACATACTCAGAGCTGGACTATAACAGTCTGTAGTCCTGACTCCATTAAAATAAATAGGGTTATCTTTTGTTCCTTGCTGCAAAGCTGTTCCTAGAATAGTTTCTATAACATAATCACTCTTTGCTCTTTCAGAGTGATGCTTCCAAGTCTCTGGGGAGTGCATATCCCAGCATTCTCATTCCCTATAATAAACCTAAGACTTCAAGATGAGAAATTGCTGAACAATTAACTGACTGAACATTTGCTGTTTCTCCTCCCATGTTATAAGCTAGGAATCCTCCCTCCTCCCCCCTTCACCCCCCCGGAAGGTCACATGTCATTGCCTGCTCCTCAGAGATGGCAAATTAAGGGGTCTGACATCCATATCAGTGTTAACCTAGCCGTGGATCACCACCTCCAGACAGACATCCAGAGCAGGAACAGAGCAGTTCCACAGTTGCTCGTGTTATTGCCCACCCATTGCTGTGGTCTGCAAAGCGCAGCATATCAGCAGCAGTATAACAAGTTCTTGCTTCCAGGGAATGGTGTCTGTACCCCAAATTTGTAGTCAATCTCAGAAGTTTACCTATTCAAGCATATGCCAAATTACACTTAATGATGTCCAAGTTAGAAAGATGTTCAACACTAATTCCAATCACATACTATGCCAAGGTGAATAAACTCTTGAGAGATCTATTGAAGCTTGGTTCCCCATTCACATCCTGATAGCTCAGTCCCTCACTGTCATTCATATCTTGGTTCATTTGCATCTTAAATTATATTCAGATCAAAATCACAGTGCATGAATTCATTCCGTATTTAACTTTCAGTCCCAGAGAGGTCATCAGTTTACATATGGGGAGCAGATTTAAAAGCGCTGGCATTTCAGCATCTCCACGTCAGGTTTCTTTTGACCCCACAGAAACTCTGCAGGGACATGGGATTTTGTCAGCATGAGATTATCTGTCAAACATCTCAGCATAGCTGTAATTATGAAGCCATTTACTTAGTACAATTTTTGACATGCATTTTCCAATTTATAGATGTCTTAAAGATAATTGCTTAATTTCCTTAGAAGTAAATCTGAAATGGGAATACACTGGGCTGCTGCAGCAGTCATATTTCACTTTAATGAAACGAGATACGGACATGTTTTAGAAGTAAACAAACTATGGAGATTTAATGAGTATGACCACTTAGGCTGATTGAAAAATGAATGAGTACTGGTCATATTAGAATCATAGAATCATAGAATAGGCTGGGTTGGAAGGGACCTCAGAGATCATCGAGTCCAACCCTTGATCAATTACCGCCACAGTCACTAGACCATGGCACTGAGTGCCACATCAAGTCTCCTTTTAAATGTCTCCAGAGACGAAGAGTCCACCACCTCCCCAGGCAGCTCGTTCCAATGTCTGAATTAGTGTGGGCAAAAGTGGCTTCCCTCTTGAAAAATAATTAGGTTTTCTGTCCATCTGCAGCAAAGTAGGTGGGGTGCTTACGTTGTTTTGTTTTGTCAAAAGATGACAGGAATATCAAGGTAGACCTATACTTTCAATTTAGGTTAATTTCTAAATAGAAAAATGCCATTTTGATGAAAAACTGAAGTTAACCTCAAATACATTGAGATGTAATACCTGGATACTTTAATATTTTCCTCCACTTTTTGTGGCCTGAACTGCTTACCGAGTTGCATTTGAACTGGTAAAACAGATTAGTTCTCCCCGCTACAGCTCAAGTTTTAATTGAATGTATCATTCTGCCTCTACTGGGAGTATAAATAAATAATTTAAAATTTGTTATACTCACAACCATTCATTTTCATCAGTTATAAAATCATACTGCATTTTGCTTTGAAAGACGTCAGCTATTAGTCTGCAAGTATATGGCATCAAATGACCAGTCTGTCTTGAGAAATCAAAAAGCAATAATGGCCCATCCTCCTCAAGTGGTCAGGAGTAAGGCTTTTATTAGTGTTTGTCCTTCTATCATTTTTCCATCATACTTGTTACCATTCCAAGCATCTTAGCAAGTGAATATTTTATCTTGAGGCTTCTCTTTTTCTACACCCTGAACAAAGGCTGAACAAGATTATGTCCAGCTTCAAGAGGTTATAAAAACAGATGAGACACAGTGGATGGACAAAATTTGTTGATAGACTAAGAAACATGACAGGTCAGTGGCTAAGAAACGAGTCCTTGGTGCCTCCTGATCTGCAAGCCTGGAACTAGATGATTTCAGGGTGAAATCCAAGTAGCTTGGCTCTGTAATAGCTATAAAGAAAGAGACATTAACCAGGAAACTACACAAGTAAATTCACTGAAACAGGCAATAAACACATTGCTACTTTGCTGTCCCAGTGCTCTAGTAATGACCATTTGATGCAGCATCTCACAGACACATGAGAAACTCCTCATTTTGAAAGGGGTAAAATCTCTAATTAGTTGAAATACAGAAGGATTGAAAATTAGTTCAAAAGATTGTCTAAGGCAAACATACCTGAAAACACTGGTAAAGTTTAGAGATTGCTCCAAGCAGAATATGAACTTTGTGGTGTTGTTTATTTGTGGTGTATAATGATCATGATAGTTACCTTACATTTACAGTCTGACTTCTCAGACCAGTACCCATTTAAAATGCCACAGAGAATCTGAAATGTCTTGGTATAATATCAAGTGAAAATGAGTACTGAGAGGTCACCACTGGTATACAGTTGTGACAGTGTGCTGTCCTCCAGAATAAATTACTTGAAATTATCAAACAAGCCTTTGTCACTTAAGAATTCAATGCCCAGTTAACAGGGATGTAAACAAAGGAAGCGTGCTAAAAACACAGGTTATTGAACAGAAGCTGAGCATCCCTGAGGCAAGCTGCCATTCTGTCCTCTCCAACAGCAGACATTAATGCCATCTAACTATTCATCCATTCAGCTCTATATGGTAGCAGAGGAAATGACACACCTTCCAGAAGGACCCTAGAGGCTGCTGATTTTAGAGAGCAGAGCTTTGATCAGGACCCAGTGCAACAGAAAGCCTGATCCAGGAGGCACAGGTGAAAGCAAACCTGAAAACAAAATCCACAATAAAAAAAAATCTGACCTTTCAAATCCACTGGCCACAACCACCTGAAAATTAAACAAAACTCTTGGCCAATACATCCCCTAAGCACAGAAGCTGGAATCTTCTCAAAGTAAGATGAAGATGATAGAACCTGTTGAAAGTAGTAGATGTCTTGGGAGGAGGGGGAGGAGGGGAGTATGACTAGGGAATTAAACAGTATCACAATAAATATGCACGTGTTAGCCAAATTACACTTTCGTGAGTAGTTTTAATTCTGGAATGTCATTTTTATTCTTTTCTTTGCCATCTTGAAATTCTTTTAATATCTTTATCTAAAGCAAAATAATACTTTCCTTTATCAGACAATTAAGGTTATTTTCTGAATGACCTCTGTATATATGAAAGCCCTCCACTTTTCAGTATCACTGACCTAAGAAAAAATACATTCACTACAAATATTAGTGCCAATGAAGGCACTGAAGTCCCAATTTGTAGAGTTCTGGGGTATCTTGTGACTTTTCTGAATTGAATGGGTAACATGAATAGAGCAAGACTGGAGAACACTGCATGTCTTGTGGTGTTAGAATATTTTTTTTTTATTTGTAGATTTTAAAATCAAGACTTAACATAGAAAATTAAACCACATATCTTTCATATTAGTCATGATAGAAGAAACTCAAACCACAAAACCACAACTAGTTTGCAAGTCTCTACTGAGCGGGAAATGCCTGTGAAAAGGCCATAGCTTCCAAGACTTACAGAACCAAAGGGGAAAGGCTATTTTGAAACAAAATAGCTTCCACTTCCATCTTCAAACAAGTTGATGAAGCTTGCCGGGATGGTCATGTGTTATAGATTAGCAAAATTCTTTCTGAAGAAATGCAGCTGCTCTCAGAATATATTAGACCTAAAGTTCCAGAAAAAAAAAAAAAAAAAAAAAGTTACATCTCCATGGACAGAAGGAGATCAAATAATTAAATTGTCCTTTAAGTGTTTAAGTTGTTGGTCAGGTATGAAATTAGTAACATCTATTTTAAATGAAAAAAATTTAACTTAATGTGCCTTTAGACAAGTATACCTGAGTCTCTTAGTAATAAACTTACAGGACAAGATATGAATGACTTGTAGATGGCAACTTTGCCTTATGGTGCATCAGATAATTTGCAACATCACTGCTGCCTACCATAATATTTTTCTGCATATAAGTCACACCTGACCATCAGGAATGATCCTCCAGTGAAAGAATGCTATTGCCCAGTTCTGTGAAAACTATAGCTTAATATTTCTGAAGATAATTCCAAAAAACAAGATAATAAAATATTTGCTGAACTAATTTATCATGGCTATGCATGGTGGGTTATGTAATACATGCATATCAGAGAAACTAAAGGGTTTTATTCCTGAAAGTCAATGCCGAATAGATGGTTTTGTCACTTATTCATGGATCACTATCTACAATGTAAGGTTAACACCGGTGTTACAGAAGTATTATTCTGTTTCTCATCAGGAGGAAGGTCTCCTTGCCTTAGAGGAAACTGGAATTGTATAATCTTTTGCGATCCTCACTTGAAAATAATTTCATTTTCAGCCCTTTCTGACTTCACAAATACTAATCAATGTTCACATACTAATCACTGATTTCTTCATATAAAGACGTAGTTGTACCTTAACATACCAATTGTTCTGGCAATTAAATTATTAAAAATTGTACATAAAAACATGCAAACTAACATACAAGAAGTAAGATGGGGTGAGTTTAGAATGGGGACACCAAGTCCTGGTTCTAGGTAGTGCTTAGATCCAATATTACTCAGTGCTCCTGATGTTGCTGGTACTGAGACAGTTTGTGTGCAGTATTAATGAGCTAGATCATCTATTCAGAAAATATCTGATCTGTTTGCATCAGCCCTGAAGATCCCTTCTTGTTTCACAATTGAGTACTACAGTTCAGTAAAGAGCATTTGTGAAATGTTCACTTCTAAGAAAATAATCCTTTACACATCACAGTGACAACTAGAGAAATTAGAAACAAGCAATTTATTACCTCGGGAAACCCTCCCCATGTTGTGAAACCCCCCAAAAATACTTCAAATATGACTTAACCCTTGTTTATAAAATGTGCTCTGTTTGATTAACACCCTTCTTCATTCTCTGGTATGATTCATATCTGAGCTAATACATGCAATATATTGCAGTCTTTTGCTTTGCCTACAAGGTGTAAGGTCTGTTTTTTCTATCACTTCCAGTGGTACCTAAGGAGACACTCTTGATTTTTTTTCTCAGTATTATTAGATTTATGATCTCCTTGGTTTTCTGAATATTTCTACTTGGCTTCTATCCATTATTGCGTAATATCTATTACTGCTACAATATCATCTTTGCAGGAAGACAAATAGAAAGGAAGTCAGCAATGACCCGTTTGGCCATTCACACGAAGTTTTAATAATTTGTTCTAGCTTTTGCTCAATAGTTCCATTAAGAGTACAGTTTCTTTGATGTAGGTTTCTTGTAGAAAACAAAGTTAAAGTTTATTACAACACAAAATCGTGATTTATTTTCTGCTGTAAGTCAGGGCACATAAAATACTGAAAAAGTTTTTCCACTCTAAGTGCTAAGGCATTTTGTTAATCTGCTGCAGTTTTGTAGTAATTTAAAAAGGTCACAGGCTTCTTTATAAACTTTTTAATGTAGTGCATTGGCATCCTTCCACCAGCCAAGACTATGCAGCCCTCTCTGAAGTCAAGTGGAGCAACACCTATTTCTGCAAAACACTCAGGGCTCTCCATTATGAGCACTGTTCTTTATCACTCTGTTCTTCTTATTTCCTGCTCCATTTTAATGGCCCAGTCAGGGAGATACTGTCAGTGCAGAATAGCACTGTAATGCTAAATAGAAAGAATCTGTCATTTCAGTTAGCTATTATGCCCTGTTATTTCTGTGCTGAGGGAGATACCATTTCTCTATATGGCCAAAGTAGCTTTTTAATAGAGATTGTCCAAGAAGAGATCTTTCTTACTGGGATTATATTGCTTATGAGTTTTGTTTTGTCTTTTGGTTACATGCCAAGGACTTTAAAGTCAGAACGAAATGCCACAGACAAAAAAAAAATTAAGCGTACCTAACATACCCTCCACTAGAATATAGAGGTATTTACAACAAAAATCAATGCAATCAAGTAAAATGAAACTGTGTATGATGAGAGAGTATGATAAAATATACCATAAAGTAGGGCCTAACAGGTGAATTACTAGATTAATTTTACAATGTACTGTCAGCCAGGACTCTGGTGTCCTTGTACTCTATGGTGCACACACACAGAGTTGGTCTGAAACTCTGACTGCAAATGTTAACATGAGCTGGTACCTGGCCACACAACAACCAGAGTTCTGTAGCTTGCTAGCCATCACTTACTTGGGTAGACCAGAAGGAAGCCTTGCTAGAAACCAAAACTGTCTCCTTGCAAACCTGATACCCCTCTGATCTCTCAGGAATCCCCTTGCAGTTCACATAACTATAGGATGGGTTTAGATAAGGCAATAAATTCCCAGTCTTGGCACTACCGGTCTGTTTTACAGCTGCCCCTCACACAATGCAAAGCTGTGTTTCTCCAGGTCTTCTGAATGAGAGAAAAGAGGTAGGGCAGAAACTGGAAGCCCTCTAAAAAAAGTCACTTTGAGAAGGATTACAGGCCTGGCAAGTGAAAACTTCTTAGCACTTCATGGATCTAGACCTGCTTCTGCTGGGAACAGGAATGCCAGCAAGCACAGCTCTGGTATCCCACTGTTCCAACTTTGCTGAAACACAATGTTTTCACTTTTCAGATCTGCTTCTGTCAATAACACTGTCTGAGTAAGACAGGTGTTAATTCAAACAATTCAGTTCCATCGTGGATTTTTCTTTGTCTCTTATTTATTTGATTCCATTCAGATTTTTTTTCTATGCTATTTAAAGGACACCTGTCTACTGTTTAAGAGTGAATAATCCAACTGTAAAGGAATCTAAACTGATTGGAACAGAGATGAAAGCTGTTATATTTAATACAAATTATTTTTTTCTGAAATGGCATACATATATCACTATCTTTTGTCTGCTTTTTATACAGCACTTAATGGATTAATATTTGCACAAAATCACCTTGTGATATGTTGGGACTCCTATTTTCTAGGTCTTCAATGAAAAAGTGAAAGATGGTCACTGCTCCAGTAATTTTAGAGCCAGTTAGACAAGGAATGAGAGATACAAACACCCCTGGCACAGGCAGAAGGAAACAACAGTCAGCTGGAGAGATGGTAACCTCTCTCTGCCAGTTGTCCAAACAGCCGTGGGTTTCAGGAATAAACAGTTGAGATGTGTTAATGAAATATCCCTGGGAATCACTTAATTAAGGGAAGTTTAAATTACTTAACTCACCAGCAACCCAGTGCAAGTGATGAATTCTGAACACCATGTTAGAAATACAGCTAAGGAAACTACTGGGCTGGTAAAATACATGACAATCATTTTATAAAATCACGACACAGGTAAGAAAAGCCTCTGTGAAAATGTCAACGTTTCTGCAAATACAGTTCTGAGTAGCTTAATACTCAAACCTGCACAGGGGGATGGACAGATCAAAGCAAGGTATTGCCACAGACTTGTTCACCTCAGACAGTTTTCTAAGCACCAGAAAGAATCATATCATTTGGATTCTTGGTGAGAAATTAATTTGTAGTCTATGCTACTGTAAATGAATATAAAAGATAAGTGGATTTGGGGTTCTTCTTTTCAGAGTTCTCTGAAATGGCAGAAGGAAATGCAGTGTCTGCATTTCATCCACAAAAACCTTGCTTAACCTTTTTACTTTGCAGATAAGAGAGGCAATGAGCCACATGAAAAAAAAAATTAAATGTGGGAACCATATGCTTTGATAGTTAACTATCTTACTAAGTGAAAGAAAAGCTCTGGTTGACACAGAAAGAGTGAACTCGCCTACTTCAGCGACATGAAAGCAAGAATGTGAGGGAACTCACATACCTACTCTCTGACATTTTGCTTACTGCAAAATTCTTAATGCCACAGAAGGTAATGACATTTTAAAAGACTTGAAAGCAAAAGCTGTGCAGCAAATTCTAGAAACAGCTGAATTAGATGTTTTGTGGGTGGTGCGTGAATCCTGTCCCTCTGGGTCTGTTTATTAATCTGATGTAGAAAATACAGAACTGAATGAATCCTAGAGAAATAAGTTCTTGAAGGGCCTAATGAAAGCCCATCAAGGTGGATATGCAAGACTGCCATTTCCTTTAGTAACCCTGCCACTAAATTAACGTGTTCTGGGTGCCTGTTTCTGGCTTATCTGCTACAAATATTCCAGCTGGTTTAGGACTGAAAAATGGAGTAAGTTAATATTCAAAGAAAGAAAGTTTTGAGTCTATAATAATATAGATAATATAGGCTCCAGAGATACTAAATATTTATTTTTACAAATTCTTTTCTTTTAATAGGAGACTGGGGAGAAAAAGGTTGAGATAGTGCTGATAATCTCAAACATGCATTAAGAAAATCACAAACCAGTTACTACCTGTCTGTAGATTGATCTCAATATTCAACAAATCATTTTGCATTGAAATTGAGGCAAATAACATGTTTATATACAATCCATAAACAGAAAATAGGTTCCTGCTTACTCTGACTTATTTTCCTTCTTTATATTATGATACGACCTGTCCATTTTACAGACTTAAGTCCCTAGATACTAGTTTGTCCAGTGTAAGTCACATTAAATTTCCATGGTTAGAGCAAGTTGATGACACTTCTGGCCCACCAAATCACACATATCCATTTTAAGACCTTCTTGCTGAAGTTATTGCTGCAATGGAAAAATAAAGATTTTACCACACCACATGATTATGAACCTGAAGAAAAACATATGTCATGATATCCCCTTGTGAAATGGAGACATTTAAGAGAATAGAGGTTTTATAGGAAAAATGAAGAAGTTCTGGAATCTGGTATTTAAAAGCTTGCTGCCTGGTTGAGGGACGAAAGTTTGATCTGTAACTGAGTCTGTACCTTAGTCAATTTCTATGGGAAGAGGTTCTTGTGGATCATCACGTAAGTCCAATGGCTCGTAGATTGCAGAACAGTTGTAGTGAGAGATATATATAAACAGCTTAAATACCTGGGAAATGGTCAACACCACTCTCTAGACATTTTTTTAATGTCTTAATACCTTACTTGCAACATCATTCACTTACTTATTAGAGTTTATTTTTGCTATCTATTATGGAGACAATACATCAGTCTCTAGTGTCCTGGAAATTATTTTTCCATGAGTGCACTGGGAAGAACGCAAGACTTACAAAGAAGATAAGGGTTCATATTAGATGAGCATATAGAGAAGTCCCAGTCAACACTGGAAAAACGAAACATAGATAAGATCATAAGGTTTAATTTAAAGAATTGTTCTAAGAGGTTCTGTGCAAACTCTTGTCCTAGTTTATATCAACCTAAATCAGAGCAAAATACATCAGCTGTAAATAAAATAACACTGATTTTGGTGTAAATAATATTACAATCTAGTTTAATAATGTCACCTAACAAGCTTTTTACTATACTCTCTTCTCTTCTGCCAAATTTCATGCTAGGAATATATTTGCCTTCTAAGTTTTACAAATTTCTATACACAATACCATTTTCTATGTACGATTCTTAATTCTTTCAGAACTGACCTGTGAAAAACAAACGCTATTTTGTTTCAGCAGTGGTCAATTCCAACAGTGAGGTGACAGCAGACTCATCCCTACTGTTACAAATAGCTGATTTCTGTATTTCAAGATTGCTTTTATTGGCTTGGCTGCTGCCTATGATCAGAGAGGCATCCAGTCCCCATCAAGCTCTCAGAGTGTTTTTATAAAAAGCAGTTGCTTCCAGTAGTGTTGAAGTAACCTACTATAGATTCAGATCACAATGTTCAATATGCCCTCTGCAAATGACAGACCATGACCATATTGGACATAATAAACCTATTCTTGAAACACACCATTTTAAGTCATTTTCTAGGTAGACTTCATTAGGAAAGGTTATTATTGTTAACAAAATGCAAACGTCACTTCCAGGGTGCCTCAAACCACTGAGCATTTTTTTTGACTGGTATAAACTATTATAGCTTCAAAAGGCTTTTATTTCTTTATCTCTTGGAGCAGTATTTATTTACAGCTGTGGAGAATCAGGACTACAGCAGTTCTGCTACTGTCATGAGGAAAGATTTCTGCCCTCTTGTTCACTGTACCTACCCCTCCTTCCCAGGAAATTATGCCTGATACAGATAAACACTTTGCTATTCTTCAGTTCTGCAGCTTTCCTCCTCTCTGCAGATACTTTTCCCTGAACTGTGCTCCTACTTTAGATGTGAGTTATCTTTACCACAATACCCAAGCCCTCCAGCCATCATTTTCATCCTGGATGTAATCATTAAAAAGAAAAATAATCAGTCACGCTCGGTAGTGAGTTTATAAACAAAACAGTGCATAAATTTAAAAGCCAGAAAGCTCAGCTCGGTACTTTCCAAAATCTCTGCTGTGCAAAGGCCTCCTTATCTCACCATGACTTTAGTAAGAACACAATAACATGCAGTAGGAAATATAGACCCTGGTGCTCCAAGGAAAGGTAAACGCTAAAGGAAGAGGTCATTGAGGAACAGGGGTTTTCTCTCATGTTTCAAATCCCTAGAGAATTGAATCAGGCCTAAATTAACCTGCACACCTACAATAATACCACAGCTAATGATATGAGCCCAGGGACACAGCAAATTCAATGCTTCATTGACTAAAGCACTCACAGCAGCAGCTTCCTATTCTGCAAAAGATGAATAATACCCTAGAAAGTCCCTTCACCTCCCTTTTCTCTCTCTGGTCCTGGTTCAGAAAATAAGGTCCTGCTTTGTGGAAACCCTTGTGCAACAGTGAAAGGTACCCGAAAAAAAACTGACACAGGGGCCTGTGGTCACTAGTCTCTCTCCAATAATCCCCACATTGCAATGTGTATTGGAAGAGGATTTTTCAGACCATGGGGAAGGATGCTGAGCATTTTACCTGTGCCCTTCTTCCCTTAACCTACCTACTGCTGGCTGCATCCCATTCACACACCAGGGTGAAAGGGAAGATTATCCTTGTTCAGACTCACTTTCATGAAACAAAGTGAAAAAGACGAAGTAGCAGGGAAATTATACATTTGGAAGCAAAAATTGTTAATAAAATAAAATCACCACTTGTAATGACATTTTGTCATCATTGGAAGTCTAAGAAAAGACACAAAGAGTCAGTGACTGTGCACTACTTCTGAGGCTGCCAGAAGCAATGAATGACAGTGCAAAACATGCAGGAAGAAATCTTGACAACTCAAACAGGAACAAAAAATTGCCACAGATGCTGCATGTTAATCTTATGATTTTTTAGCTAGGAAAAGAGAAGTGGGGAGCTTTATCTACAAATCAGAAAATAATTATAAAAAGTGAACCAGAAAAATATTATGTCATGAACTGTTTTCTCTTTCACTTTGGTATGAAAGCTTTCTCCTGGTGAAAAGATTTCTCAGCATAGAGTGTGCTCTATTTTAAGTGCCCGCAGTTTTAGGAGATTTTGACATTTAAAAAAAAAAAAGGAAGAAGGAAACAATTCACTGGTTTGGAAATGCACATTACATTTATCTATGCATTATTCATTAGCAATTGCTTGCCTTTCTTTGGGCTGCCGTGGTCTCAAGTGGTATGTTAATCCCATGCCTGAAATCATTTGTCAGGACAATCAAAGGTCACCAGACGAAAATAACAAATTGGGTGTCCCAAATTGTCCAGTCAGAAGTGGATGCTTTGGTAAAGCTGGTGTGTTCTCTTCCCAAGAAGGTCTGGTAAATTAGGTCTCATCTCTGCTCCAACGATATCTGAATTTCCCAAGTAACCAGGCAGCTGGTAATTACAACACACCAACATCTACTGTGATCTGGTAAAAGCACCTCCTTCTGAAATACTGCAAGCATACACCTGCTTTTCACAGTAGAATAATACCTTTCCCATTCCTACACTTGATACTTGCTCAAAGTGTCATATAAGTGATACTGGTCAGCTAGGATGCCATTAACAACCTACATGAACCAGTTACAATTGACTACTTCAGTTCTATCATTTTTCATTGTCTTACTCTTTTCTTCCACCCACAGTTTTCTTCCAGATGAAATGCAGCAATTCCCCTACAGAAAGTGACCTCAGAGGACAGGATTAGCTCATGGTGAAGAACTGCACAGGTAGTAGTTTCCTGGGTGGACAGGTCAAATTGTGGCTGCAGTTTCTGTTATAGCTCTTCTAACCACCTTTGCAAAGTGCTTTGCTCTTAAAAAGCACTAGATAAAATATAGGTATCACTACTATTATTTTCTGTTAGCTGCCTTTGGGTGAGTACTAATGTGGCCCTAATTCGGCATACTTTATACTCTCAGTACGTCTTCAAATGCTTGTCCCTACCTTAATAGACATTAGAGATTCCAACTGGTAATTTCTATCCCCACATAAAACAGCTTATAAGAATGTAGGAATGAAGGTAGGAAGGAACACTGGCACATAAGGTATGCAGTACATCACTTGTACAGACACAGATCTACATAATAAAGAGCTTTGTGCCTCTTATGAAAAGTGAATTGTATGAAGCTCACACAATTTTAACCCTACCAGCTAGAACATTTCTTCTAAAGCCTACATGTCAGTGGATAAATTGAGAGAATTTTGGAGAAGTGGGCATCTTGTGATTGTCATCACTTATTTCTGGGGGTGGCAGGCTGTAAGACACTGCTATGCTACAACAGAGTAAAGAACGTGCACCTCTTCACAGCTATGAAACAGAAAATATATTGCATTCGAATACAATTTTCCTAGAACTTTAGCAAACTTAGTAGATAACAGAACATTTAAATGTGCATTTTAATAGGACAAAAAAACCACATTGGTGAACATCTGGTAGAAAACATTTCTTGAAAAAGTATTTTAAATAGGAGATTTCCAGACCTGGCAGGCTGTTAGTCAATCTTTTCTAGCCTCACTGCTCTGAAAGGAGCTTGTTTCAGATTAAAGGCTAAAATTTATCTACATACATATCATACCTAGGTGCCATGATGACATACCAAGTTGATATACATGAATAATTATATCATGATGTACTCAGATATGCAGACATAATACAGTATGCTGAAGTACAGACGGCAGGTAGGTATCTATGTACAGCAAGCAGATAATCAGGCCCATGGGATTATCTGCTCTCAAAGATCTGTATAACCTCCTCCTGTGAGCTATTCCATTACAGACTCTAACAGAAGTTAAATTTTGCATAAGGTAAACAAGAATGAAGGAATGAAGATGCATCATTTTAACTAGCAGCCAGCCAGCACAGTGCCAAGGCTCAAGATTTCTATCAAGGTAACATATGTAAGCAAGAATCTGTCAGATGCTATGGCATGTAGAAAGTACAACAGTCCTATGGCTGATGGAAGGGCAGTGATGAACTCTGCGATGGAAAAGGTGAATGGAAGCATTATCAGAACTCCTTGAGCCTCTTGCATTGTTTTGGTAGCCATGGCTTTAGGTCAAGCCTCTGTTCTAGCTCTTCCACACCACACTTCTCAACATTAACTACATTATCTCAAGACACTTACTACCCACCAGTGCTTTGTGGCATCATCCCTCACTGCCTCTTTGTCTTTATCTATATATG
This sequence comes from Chloroceryle aenea, assembly GCA_013399075.1. Lineage (NCBI taxonomy): Eukaryota > Metazoa > Chordata > Aves > Coraciiformes > Cerylidae > Chloroceryle > Chloroceryle aenea. The sequence goes on along the minus strand of VWZY01001554.1, from coordinate 27,331 downwards.
CCATGTTTCTCACAATGTCCTCTGATCCCTGTTTTCTAATTAAAGCCACTTCACCCTCTGAAGTATGTATTTACTCAAAGAACTGTGTTCTGTTGCCTCTATCTTATTTATCCATACTTGGCGGTTCTGTGTACCTTTTTAAATTTAATATCAAAAACCAAATAGCTGAGCCAGGAGAATGTGCTGGGAAGATTAAATATGATGAGTTTAAAACTGATAGGACATTGTGACAGACTTAAATTTTTGATGTAACATAATTTAAATACAGTACAAAAAAGTCTGAAATTAAGCCCAAGGAAAAAAACAAGACTTATTCTTTGTAACTGCCTGATTCCAGCATCAAAGCTAGCAATTTTAAGGGTAAAAGAAACACTTTTATTTACAGAAATTGTTCTCAGAGCTACTTTGTTCATTAGTTAAAATAAATAAATGAAGATAAACAAAAAAAGACCATATTTTATTTCTTGCCTGAAAACCTCTATTTGCAGCCAGCCAATCATCGATCTTCTTTTGCCTTTCTCTGCTAGATTGAAGAGCTACCTACAAACAGAACTGCCTCTCATACTAATTGAAGTTTTAGCCTTCTAGGTAATCTGAGTAGACTGAACTTAAGGATCCTTTCACCATAAACTGGTGTGAACAAATATACTGTGAAGGAATAAAGTGGAATTGTAAAAGAAGAGTGAAAGGTGATTTCTGAATATCATTAACAAGAGGTTTCCTAAGGAAAACAGGGGCTGCTCCTTTCATTATTATTCCTGTACTGGTGTAACACACAGAGTGACATTTTACTGATGTGTCCATGGCTACATGGCTCTTTTCTGTCCCATTCCCACTAAAGCTGTCTCTAACTTATTTCCCAATTAAGGCTGATGGTCCCTTGCTCTCTCCATAAATTGCTGACATCACTACAGCAAAGTACTTACTTGATGAATGTGTGATAAAATACTACTGGATATGTAAAGCACATTAGTCCAATATACAGAAGTATCTGCAGTATTGGGAAAAATGCCCAAGGAATGGAAATTTCTGTCACTTCTGTGTGTAAAACACATCACAGGAAATCATCTCAGTTGCTTATCAGTTATAGAACCATGCATCACACCCCACATCTTTAAGCTTATATACAAAGCACACCTATATTTAAACTATACATCAGTGCACCTTACTAGACCTTGATCCATCCCCCACTGGAGTCAACAAAAAAGAGTGCTTTAGGTTTGACAAGTGTCATAAAAAGTGTCCTGTTTGTGCACGTTGACCTGGAGTAGTGTTCATTTGAATGCATATTCACACAAGCCAACATTACACTTTGCCACTTAGTCAAAAACTAAAATCCAGAATGAGAATCTCTATAAGGAACTGAAAGCCATAGCAAATGTAAAGGAAAGCAGATGGCTGTTTGTACCAGGAAGTAGAATTCTGAAGACTCAAAAATATTGCTAAGCCATGTAAAGATGTTATATTTTTCTTTTTAGTAGTATTTCCATTCCCTTCAAAACTGTTCAGCTATAAATAAATAAAAACTTTTATTTTTTTTAACTGATCTTATCTTAAAAGGACAACTAAATTTCCAGACACAAATAGAGAATAATTCTGAAATATTTATTGGAATATACTCACAGTTTTCTAAATTCTCATATTTCCTGATATTTGTGTATACAGTTCTTCTCATACACCAGACTGGATTATTAGGCACTGTTATAGAACAAACAATAAGTAAAACAGTAGCTTACTTCACTTTACATACTTAACTATAAAAATTATGGCTTTATGCTTCTGTGTAGAGCATTAACTTAAAAATTAAAGTCCAACTCTAGTCACTTAAATACTCATGTATTTTCCTTAGGCGTCCAAGCCCTATCTGGGAATTGATGTGATTTCATTATGGTTCCATAAAGCTTTAGATTTTTGCAAAGCATCTAAATTGCCGTTAGGTGAGCCAGCACTTTCTTTCATTTAGCACCATTTGTGACACTTCACAAACGTATTTGGTCCCCACTAGTATACCCACAGGGTGGGAGAGACAGTGTTTGTGCCATGCAGTTATATAGAAATTTTCTTATCATACCTAGGTGAAACTTGGTTATGGCTCTGCAGGGGATCATAGCTGAAACTGCAGTCATCAATGTCAGCATCAGAACAAACATATGAGGCTGTCACACCTCAGGAACAAAGAAAGGGCTTTTAGAGCAAAATAAAGTTAAACTTCTAATTAGAAGTTAGGTTTTTCCATATGTAACATCATATCTATCTCTTACCATAAAACCATTAACGGGGCACCAGTGTCATCTGTCTAAAAATAATTTCTAGAATCAACCACCATTCTCTGCCCTAAAGCTTTCACTTTTGACTAGAATCTTGCAAGTCTCTTTCAATTGCTCTAATTCAAAACAGGAATGAGACAATATTACCATGGCATGGTCACAGCAATTCTATTTTCAGAAAACTGTCATTTCTACGATAATGTTTCTGGGCTTTTGGAAGAAAGCATAAAACCTCAAATCTCTAATATGATAAACCAAAATATTACTCTGGTTAAGTATTCTATGACAGTCATCATTCTGTACATTTGTTTCATGCATTTGGCATAATCTGATTAACATTGTGTTGTACCTTGAAGTTTTCGTTATCTCTTTAGAACTTTCAACACCCTGGCAGGCTTCTCTATTCCAGTGTTTGCTTCCAGGACAATTTATTGTGACTGTTGCTCCTGGAATGAAGTGCTTATCTATCGATACCAATGAGAAAGTTGCCATTGCCTTTAACAAGCCCAGAATTTCATATCCATCTCCTCTGAAGAAGAAATATTTGTTTCACCTGGCAAAAATGCAGTGCACTCATCTGACTTTAGGAAGAAAGGTAGTATTGGGTGACATCAAAGGTCCATGTGGCCTAATCTTCTGTCTCCACAAACCACTAGCACCAAAATTCAGTATAAGGATGTTTACCCTAACTTCCCACCTTCTAACAAACTACTCTTCAGGGGATTCCCGGGCTATATCTTTTTTCCCCTGTACGCAGTTACACTCAGTGAAGCTCTCTTCCATGAAATTGTCCAGGCTCTCTCTGAGACCATGGTAAATTCAAATCCAGCAGACACAATATCCTGGACAAGGGCATTCACAAGTCTACAACCAACCATACAATGAACTGCTCCCTCCTGTCTGATTAGAACATGTCACACATTACTTCTGTTCAATACTCCTACTTTTATATAAAGAGACAAATTCCCACCTAGCTTGCTGTGATTTTGTAGCTCTCACCTCAACTGTCTCTTTTACAGTCCAAAGATTCTGAATTTATACAACTATTCCAGAAGCCATTTCACACCTCTGATCCTTGTTTGCCTTCCCTGAACCTGATCATGCCTAACCCTGACCTTTCCACCAAGTGGTAACACCAATTTGGAGCCCATTAGGTGAAGTCCACACTCCTTTTTCCTACATTCATCGATTTATCTATACCGAATTCTATCAGACATTCAGTTGACTGGTAATTCAGACCTGCACTGTTCCTCGTAGTCAGCTGTCACTTTTAATACCATGAATAACTTACTACCTCTGAAAACTTTTTTAACTATATTGTCAATGTCTTTCTGTGTGACAAAAATAACCCCCAGTAGCAATTTGATGAGCATGTGTAAAGGACAACACTTAGTTTGGTTTTGGGTTTCATATAATGTGAACAACAAAAAGGCAGCTGGTAAGATTTATCCTAGTAATTCCATGTACTTGACTTTTTTTGCCTACTGCCACCATATAGACAAACATGCCATTGTGAAAATGTCATATTGTATAAAGAGGAGTGCTATATCTAAAGTATAAAAAAGAAAACATGAAAGGATTGGGATGGCTGTACATAGAGAATACAAGACTGAGGAAATTTAATGGTCTTCTAGGTTGTTAAAGATTTCAGCAAAAATGAGGATGGCGAACCTTTATTCATTTCCACAGAGGATAGGACAGGGAGTAATGAACTTTAATTGCTGCAAAAGAGAAACTGCTTCATCATTCAGGATAATTAAAAACTGGAAAAGACTGCCTGGAAAACTTGACTTCACTGAAAGTTCTTAAAAAAAGCTTAGACAAGTATCACAACCAATGTAACTGTATTTATCATCTCAACCTGGGGCTGTGGATGGAATGTGGTTAAACAAGCAAGCTTGTCTGAACTCCTCATCTTCCCCAGTGAAGAAATACAACAGAAGTGTTCAGATTTCCTTGGTTAATAGAAGGATTTATGTCATGATTGCTTCAGCTTTCACTAGCTTATAAACAACATGTAGGTATTCACAGTCTTTGACACACTGGACTTGTTCTCCTGCTTTGAAGGCTACCTAAACCTGATTCTAGCTTCAGCTGAAAAGGAATTAATTATTTCATCTCTAATAATGTTCAGATAGATAATACATTTAACCTGTGCAATGCAGACACAGAAACATTTCAGCCTTTGGCTGCTGTGGTATTTGGAGTTAGGGAAGAAAGAGTGTTTTCAACACTCAGACAGGAGGGGGTGGTGGCGAGTCTTGTATCTCTGTGTTGTAAAAGTGGTTTTGTTACTTTTTCATCCTGTTTGAAATCTAGAGCATAAAGTCCCTTAAGAATAAAAGGTAGACTCCTGTTTTATTAATCAGTAGTTTCTGTGGTGTGGGGAAGCAGACAGCAAGGATGCATCTGCCTTTGTGAGTGTATCACATAAATAATGCTAAATGGAAACATGTAGATTGTGCTGAATGGTAACTAAACAAAGGACTGAAAATCTCTCTACCTCCCAAACAATTGTCAATACAAAGGTAGGAAAATACAATTACTTCTGTTCTGAATATCCCAGAAAAATACAAGTGCTCAATCTGAATATCTGTATGCTTATGTGGTAACAATGAGTAAAAAAAAAATCTGTATATTTTAGACATTGCCATAAACAAAATGCAGCAGAGTACCTCTGCATGATGCGCAGGGTACCACAAGATGCAGTGAGATTCTCTTGGAGATTAGGATTCAATGCAAGAAAGCAAGTAGTTGAATGTCTGTAACACCTGCAGTTTTGGGAAGAGGGGGAAGATAACTTTTAGAGGAGGAGTTTAGATGAGGGGGGGGAAATAAATAAAAAGAAAACAGAAGTACAAACATAACTAGAACCAAATATTCAGACAGTGCCCTGAAGTCAATTAAGCTCTGACAACTTGCAAAAACCAAACTGCTGCTCTAGAATATGCTCTGAACAGGAATCTTTCATACTGTGCTGTGTCTCTTTATCAAAGTAGAAATGGCTCACAGAGTTGGAAAATTTATTACCTCTGAAACAGACACACTTCCATCAGCTTTGGGAAGATTTCTGAAAAGTGCATGCTCTACAACTCTGATAATCCATCTCTTTCTGAAACAGGACTTTTTTTGAGCCTTTAATAGGTATTAATGAGAGTCTGCAACATTCCTCTGCCTCAGCTAGCAAGCTGGATGGTCCTAGAGCTGCTGTACAATTAAATTTGCCTTATGAGGAGAGGCTGAGGGAACCGGGGTTGTTTAGTCTAGAGAAGAGAAGACTTAGAGGAGACCTTATTGCTCTCTACAACTACCTAAAAGGAGGTTGTAGAGAGGCTGGTGTTGGCCTCTTCTCTCAAATTACTAACGCTCAAACGACCGGAAATGTCCTCAAGCTGCATCAGGAGAGGTTTAGATTAGATATTAGGAAGAAATTCTTCACTGAGAGTGGTTAGGCACTGGAACAGACTGCCCAGGAAGGTAGTGGAGTCATCATCTCTGGAGGTGTTTGAAAAACAAGTACACGTAGCACTTGAGGCTCTGGTCTAATGGACAGATAAATGTTAGGATGAAGATTGGACTTGATGATCCTAGAGGTCCTTTCCAACCCTAATGATTCTATGATTCTAAAGTATATGAAATGAAAACTAACTTCCAGTTCATCTGCTAGTTATTAGAGCCATGTAAGAAAAGTGTAAGATCCTGAAAATGAACATCAGATGGCTATAGATATACAAATGAATGCTTACCTTTTCAGAAGGAAAGGTTAATCCTTTGGTTGACTTCAACCATTAATCTGAAATGCTATCTTTAATTTTTTTCCTCTTTAGTAAAGCTGGAAGCTGTGAATCTGTTAGAAGGCTGGGTCCCTGACAAGATTTCAATCTCTCTGATAACTGTAATTCTGTTGACATAAAATGTTCTCTGCAAGACATTTCACTTAATGCCATATAACAGTCTGATTTTTAAAAATTGTTATTACCTAAAGATTAATGTTGTCATTATCAAACTGACTGAAAATATTCAAATTATGGTTAATGAAGTCACCAGAACATAAGGATGCTTATAGGTGAGTGACAAAAAAAAAAAGAATCCTGGGTGTTGTTATTACACTTTGTTACAAACTGCTACAAATGGAAAATCAGTTATAAGTTTGGAAGAGGCAGAGTTTATTAAACACTAAGCCAAAGTAATTAGCATTATAAAGAATAACCTAATTACTGATGCAGAAATGGGTTTGCTTTTAATTATAACAAGGAGATGTTCCTACTCTGAAATACCAGAAAGGACCTTGTGAAACCAACTTCTAGGTTTCTGCATAAGGCAGACCAACAAATGTCCCTGATTTTATTTGTGACTGAAGCAGAGCATACCGCGTAGAAAATCTTCATTCTTAAAACTGACAGTAGTGGAGACTCTACCAAGAACTTCATAAATTGCTCTATTGACTAGTTGTCCTCATTTGCTTTGGTAAAAACAAACACATACTCACTCAATATACAGCAGTGATTCTCATATTTAACCTAAATGGAATTACCTTCAAACCTCCAGGCTTCTGGTCTGGCAGCATTATTTGCTTGCTTAATGGAATAGTCCTGGATACAGTCAATGATGTTTGAGCAGAAGTGATAGAATGAGGTGCAGAAGTGATAGAACTGATAGTGCACAGCAACCTCTGTGACTTTCAGGAGTCACTTGCAGTCTTGCTGTCTTCTGCAAGACAAAATAAAATGAGAATGGATGAATCCTATGCTGTGGAGCTATAGCACATTGCTTCTTGAGAGATCAGGGTCACATTATAGAAAAATCCTTCCTTTTGCCTTGCCTTAGTGACAGATCCCTGCATACATCACCAGGAGTGCAGTGTCTCATGTGATGATGACAACTGGTTTTGGCACCTAAACAGACTCACTCTTCTTTGCTTGCTATACAGGCAGAAGAACTAAAGGACTGAGTATATGAGAGTCAAAATATATGCCTGCACTTAATAGAGAAATTCATGACAAAACAATATGAACTTTTTAATTGCTCTAAATTATATGAATACTTCCTCTAAAAGCATCATGTAGTCCACTAAAATCCAAAATCTATACACTCATCTCAGAGAAGAAATGTTCTGTTGTAAGCCATCCTACTTAGATATGTAGATAACAACTACCTGGTCATTAAATCCATTAACAGTATAGTAATGCTCACTGGCAAGTTATTGACTGAATTGCAAGATGACAAAAAACCTGCATAACAAAGTGAGTGGCTCAAAAGCTCTTTCTCCTCAAAAGGAGAAAGAACATACAAAATTACATTAATAGCTATTTAGAGGGGTGAAGAATTACATGTTGAAGAGAGATTTTTCTAATCTGTTAACTCTGCCTGGCAAAAGTGATAAAAATTACAGCATTATTTGATGAGATGTCTGTCTGTGTTGCTTTGAACCTTACACATTTGACTTTTACATCCTAACTAATGGCAAAGAGGATATTTATTTAAAACTCCAAATACAGTTTTGACCTTTGTGAAACCAAGTTAGCAGAAATAGACTACATTTTTGTAATCTATCATATTTGCATAGTTTTTAATGGACATAGATAAGCACTTTGCATTTTTTTTATAATCAGTTAAAAGCACCTATAAAACAATACACAAATTTTAAGCATTAAAGCATATTCCTGCAAATTACATTTAACACTTCAACCATAAAAAAACTTTTACTTGATACAGAACATCTATTGTGATCTAATGTGCTGTCATTGTGACTTTTCTCTTATTGAAAGCTCTAAACATTCCCACAGGTCAAATTCTTTGGCATAAATCATGAGAACATTTACTTTTTACACTGATCTTCAGTAAAGCTTGTTATCTACATGAAACTACAATCTTAAGCCTTATGAAGAGTTCATATATATCAGAGACCTCATTTATTGGCTGGTTAAATAGTAATAAAATAAATTGTAACGATCGTTACCTTTCTGAAATTGTGATGTACTCACACTTGTACAGGTTGGTTTCCAAAGCTCTGATGAATTTAATAGGCCCCATTTCTGTGACTTGTAAACTTTTGCCTGAGCTAATTTTTGGCATGTTGTTCCAAAATGGTCACGATTTGTCTGGGACAGAATACAATAAATGATAAAATGGATGATTTACCAGGAGGGCAATTGCTCATAACAGACACACCTAATATTTCTGCAAAGTTAATACTTCTTAATGCATACAAAGTGATAGTAATCTATTTTTGCCACACATTTTTGCTCTTAAACCTGCTATGGAAGTGGGTTCAACCTTGCCACTGAAACATATCTTGTAAGAGCAGAGGATTTTAACACATAAACCTCAATCTTTCCTCAGGGGTCTGGTTCTAGACATTGATACAACAGAAGACAACACAATGTGCCACAAAACGTTTGCAATTGCAATTTGATTAGTAGCTCACATAGCTACCTGACACTATCCTGACACCTTTAAGATTTTTTATACATGTTATTTCATACATCTGCCAAATAGCCTTTTTTAAAGAACATCTGACAGAGACATAGACCTGACAGGAAACAAAACAATTGCAGGTTTGTTCCAGTCAAGAGGTTGAAAATTGTATTTTTGAAGCATCAGAAGAAAATCAATGCATTCACATATCACATTTTCAACACAGTTGAATCCTCTTTAAAAAGTCAATATAGAGTTCTAAAGGAAACCTTCCTATACAGTTTCTTGATATCAGTATCTCTTGTGGTCCTCCTCAACAAATTCAGGCAAGTCACTAGACAGAAGGGAGCTTTTGGTAGGATATGCTGAGTTTGATTAAGAAACCACCCTTCTCTCAAAACTGCTGCTCCTGCCCCCCTCCAAATCTTTGAAAAGTAATCTCAAAATTCAGTGGTACACTGAGAACACTCACTTTTATATGCTGACCAGCCTGATATAAATCTGATTACCAATTAACAGCCCGCTCTGGTGTAAATTGAAGTGAACATACTGCCTGCACAGAAATGAAAAAAATAAAAAATAAAAAAAATTATATTGTTTGACAGGTTTAAGCCAACCTCCCAACCTCCTTACTCCAGCATTTCCTGTAACAATCCAAGTATTCATACTGGTGGTGTGTTTTGTCTGGCAGTGCTCACTTTGAAGAGAACTGAATTGTATTACTTCTGTATAAATGATGATTGCTGTAAAGAGGCATACAGAGGTGGGAATAAATACAGGACAGCACTCGCCTTTGTTGTGTACAGGTATACAACAAGTAGTTGTGAAAGGATGTGATCCACTTGAAGGCATAAAAGCAATCTTAAAATTGGAGCCTCCAAATCATATTATGTTTGTATTCATCAGCTTGGAATCATTTAGGCTTATCTTGATAATACTAATCCTTTTTCACTGTGAGGGTGACAGAGCACTGGAACAGGCTACCCAGGGGGGTTGTGGAGTCACTCTCTCTGGAGATGTTCAAAACCCACCAGGACGTCTTCCTGTGTGATCTGGTATAGGTGATCCTGCTCTGGCAGGGGGGTTGGACTGGATGATCTTTCAAGGTCCCTTCCAGTCCCTGGCATTCTGTGACTCTGTGTGATTTTTGAGATGTTTATTGAAAGAAGAGATCAAGCAACCATATTAACTTCTACTTCAAAATTGATCAAGTGGACATCAAAGCTATGAAGGTGTGTGAGACAAGTACTACAGGATGGGCAGCACAGAGTTATAACTGGGGGTAGCTCAGTGTCTTCCCAGCTTGGAGCAAATGAGGCAAGATGCTGGGCATATGAGTGCTCCCTTGAAACAGTCTTCAGGCAAACAGGCAATAATCCCGCGTCTTCTGAGCATTCAACTGATAATATTTACAAAAAGCTTTGAGATTCTTAAACAACAGTAGAAATAAAAATGCAGGAGCTAACTTTTTATGCTTTCTTTATGAGGATCCAGAAGTGTTACATAGTACCAGTGAGTTATTACTCATCAACCTTTATGAAAAGCATTAAATATTAGGCCAGTTTTGAAGATGGGGAAAAGACAAAGCTTAGGCTTGGTTTATAGTTCAGTAATACTAGTGTATAATGAGTTTAACAGGAATTCAGTGCCCTTCATAAAACCAGGACAGCTCTCTATCAATGTGTTATACAAGTACACATTCACATGAAATCCAAAGCACAGTGGAAGTAACAAAATATTTAGGCCTGGATTTCTTTCCTCTAATTTCAGAAAAAAAAAAAAGATCCTCAAATTAGCTAGATGAAATTAGTTACAATTCATTTTTAAATACATGCCAGAAAAAAAAATTGCTTTTCCTTTATATCTGAGGCTGAAAAATCTAGATTCATCTATATTTTAATTGCTACTATTGCTGCCAACCTGCTATGGTCACTATTCCTGCTTCTTAGTTTTAGTTCTACCTTAGCCTGCTTATGCTTTCTCTCCTGTTCTCCAGCCTTCTCTTGCTTCTATTTTTTTTATTATACAGAAAGGCACTCAGCTTTTAGAAAAGAGGAGGCGTTTCCACCTGTACCCAATTTGCGTTAAGACCACTAATCCAGAGCTGAAACAGTTGCAGCTGGACAAGTAGTTAAAAGTCAATGCACCCTAGCTAAGTCCCTCATCACAAAACCCTAAAACTGTATGATAGAGATGTAGGGCAAAACTGGTACCAGTGTAATACAATTATTGTCATAGCCCACTATCGCTGTGTCCAAAGAAGAAGCATGCAATCTCTTATGGACAGAGTGTGTGTATTTTGTGACCTGCTTGACGAGATATCCTGCATTTACTATGATGATTCATTAAAACTACAGTTTCAGATTCTTCCAGCTTGGGTTGACCAAGAAAGGTAAAAAAGCCGACTTTTGCTACAAGGCCTGCACAGCTGTGGGGCCATATCATATCTGAAAACTGCAGGAGAAATAAATTCAAACTAGTGAAGCCCCAGGGATACCAAAAACATTGCCCATCATCTCAGCTGGAGCCCTTTCTTAGAAAAGTATATTGCCAAACTGAGTATGAACTAATACAAATCATTCTGTGAAGCTTCAGATGTGAACCATCAGATGTGGCCATAAAATCCGCAGTTGCAATTTAGGTTGAAGCACTCTGATTGTAATTAAACTCTAATTCCAAGACAGGAAAGATTAATTGTCATGTTCTCCACATGGTATTTAATTTTCATATGCTGTTTATGGACAGAGTTCCTCTGGAGGCAAGACTCTGGAGTACAAATTATCAAAAGAGAGCTATAATTTTGGATCTGACATAAAAAAATATGGGTGACTCAGGGACACCGTGCATCTGTTATCATAACCCTAAACACATTATTATCTGGTAGATTCAACTTACAGATTTTAGAAGAGCAAGCTGAAGTTTCTCCTCTGAATAACATTTTAGCTTTGGTAAATAACCACAGACACACTTTTTCAGTTTCTGACTACAGGCAAAATGAAGCATAAAGCACTTGGTAAGTGGCAGGTACCTTTTAAAGAATGAAGATGAACTGGGATTGAGAACTAAGACCCAAGAATTTCACAATAACAAAAAACAGATCTTATCTTCCAGGAAAGCATTGAATATGATGCAAAGTCCATAATATTGTCTTAAAATTGAGACTTAGAAATTGAGGCAAAAATTCTAAAATAAGTAAGGAATTGGAGAAAGCCTAAGCATTGACAGGGATGGCAGGATTCTGCTTTCTGGAGGTTTAAAAGAATCAGTCTTGGAAATGATAGCTAATGGTTTTAAAAATTACATCAACTAACGATGTTACCTTGTGCCATTGAATTTAGACATGATATATGAGTACATCATATACAAAGAATAGAATGAGTATGACAAAATAGGCAAAATACAAACTTCAGACAAAATACAAATTGAATTCCACAAAGAATTAAAGACTAAGATTTTCTGAACACTGACAGACATTTCCAAAACTTCCTGAGCTGCATAAAATATAAAAAGAAATCGACAGTTTGAAACTAGATTGAATATGTACTTGGTATGTACTTGTGGAAGTAAAAACAATTTTTAATACTCCATTAATAATTATTATTTAATATTCTTATGCCGTAAACAATAATGGAGCTTCAGACACATACATTGGTTACTGGTTTTATCTATTTTTTTAACAGGAAATTTTAACTTCAACATTCTTTATAATACTTTGTCTGGTTTTCAACTGATTTCCTTTGGAAATAAGACCTATGTGGCAATATTGCCTGAGTGTCTTCCTTAAATAACTGTGGCACTATTGGTCATTTTTCTGTTCAAGATGAAAGAAGAGATGATATTTCAAAGATAATTATGCTTTTACTGTTGTCACAAAAAAATAGGTAGCCAGAAGGAGAATAATTTCTTGAAGTATGAACCATGATCTCACATAAAAAATCTGCAAGGCAGAAAGAGTTCATAAGTTCTCCAGATGTAGGAAAAGCCTCATGTAGCACTTGCTACCAAATGACCTAATACTCCAGTCCTGGAGAAATATCATTCATATTGCAAAGGATATGGCAGGTATGTTAAAACAAAAGATATTCTGTGGCTTCAGTGTATCAGTCATGTGAATTTGCCACCAACAGGTGAGTGCTGGTGCTCAATCCTGATTAAATGGATAGCTTGTGAGGCTTGTGGCTGTAAGATACATTTAGGAAATTATGATCTGATCCTCACTTAGAATAGAGCATTTCAATGTTTTAGTGCCTTCCAGGGAAACTGTAACAGCAGACTGAACAATGCATACCATATAAATCAACGTGTCAACTGCTATGTCTATTTGTATTTTCTGTATTTGCCTCCTTTGCATGTTCCTTTCTCCTAACCATTGAAAATGATTGCCCTTTGTTTCTTCCCACAGTCTGTCCATGGCACTGGAAACAAAATATGTGAGAGAAGGGACAATGCTGAATAAATTTCCTGATACCTAATCTAATATTTACAGTATTGTCTTCCACTGTATAAGAACTTCACGGGTAGTGTAAATCATACAATCTTGTGTGATTGATTTTTAATTATGTTTAATTTGTTAATTGTGCAAAACTAAGAAGTTTCTGTAAAGTACATTCTGATATCTGAATAGGAAGGAAACAGTTAAAGCCACAGTTTGATGTGCATCTTGATTTAGAAGTGGAAAAGATGGACAGGAAGGGTCAGTACTGGCTTACCCAGCCCAGAAAATATTAAAAATAACCAGACAAGTTAATACCTGAATGCATTCTAAGCATTCAAACAGTCTCCAAAACAACAGTGCAAGTGACTGCCCAAATCAGAGGCTGGGAATACCAGGCAGAACGTTAGCAAAGCGAGTCTTCCTAACTCATCTTCAAATGTCATAGTTGCAATAAGAGTGAACGGGAAATCTCATGAGTATATTTTGTGAGGTGTTTAGCCAGAGATGGTATACAACTGGCTATACAGTAGAGAGTTCTTGTAGTTTACCAGCTAAGACAAATCTATACAAGATTTTAGAATACTGTGTGGAAGATACAAGAACAGCTCCTGAGGATTTGTGTTGCTTAATATATTCTAAAATCATGTTTAAGACCTGTAATTTAATGTTTTGCTTTCCTGGAACAAGCATCATTTTTCCTTCCTGCTGGGTCTTGAAAGAATGTCCATGTAAATCTAATAAAGTTAGAGCACATCTCCCTTTGGGGCAGAAAACTAAGTAACTGGTGATGAGGGTGGTTTGGAAGAACATATTCAGTCACCTAAGAATCAGTGACTGTTTCTTTCCCCACTGCAAAACTAGGGCAGATATCAGTGCTTCCAGGGATCTGAGGAAGAATCTGTTTAGAAAAGCTGTTTCAGAGTGTATAAATCAGCATGACACTGAGACATGAACTAAGAGAAAATGCAGGCTGCTAACAGTGACACAGTCAAAAGTAAGTTTAACACACTGTGAAATACTTAAGAGTAGTTAAGATCACATCACCAGCACTACTACACGTAAGTGAGACAAAATGCAGTGATTATATTTCAGTGCAATGAAAGGAAAGTGGTTATGGTGCAAGACTGAAGTTAGGAACCTGTGGAGCAATTCACAGATTTGTGAGAGATTCCATATGTTTGCTTTGGGACTGTATCTATAAAAGGACTGAGATGCCTTCTTCAAAATTCATCTCCTCAAAAACGCTCAGCTTCCATCTAAACCTGACGATGCTTAATAAGGCTGAGACTACCTATGTCTTGATGGACAAATGAAGTCAAGTACCTACCCCAGCTCTTAGCTCCTTTCAACTCACAATGTAGCACAGGCCCCTTCCTGTCTCACAGTATGGCTGTTATTCTCAAATAAAACCAAACAACAAAACTGAGCCATAGAAGGATGTAATCTCTTTTTACCTCACTGGCCTGACTGTCAAGAATATTCAGCTAAGCTGTATGTAATTTGTCTTCCTTCCTCACTCCAGTATGAAGATACTTCTAACACACAGCTCACTTAGAATTTCTAAATGCACTCTTTTCAAGGAACAACTTAGAACTCTGCTGGAAAAAGGACAGCCTTAGCCAGCACATGTTCACAGTATTTTCTATTTGGTACTCAGTAACTGGAAGCTGGCACTGACCTCTCTAAGGGAAACACCATAGCTACTAAGCTATAAAATCATTCTCACACTCACACTTATTTGCCACGGTCTAGTAAGCACTTCATTATTTTAAATGCAGTGGAAGGGTGACAGGAGGAACGGAGAGCTATGCCCTGTATTGGGGTCAGGACAGCTCTTGCAAAATGAGGGCTTCCGCTCTCCTCACGCACTACTTTTCTCATGTACTACAACTTAAACTTCCCAGCACAGAGCAACTGGCTGCACTAAAGCCACACAATCCCCTCTACAGATGGCAAATGACTCCATCTGAATTTGCTGGAACAGGACTGGGACCACAGGTAAACGTTCCTATATTTGCTGCCCCTACTAGCAATATAAATACCTGATAGGTATTGTCAGAATCCACTCTGCAGCTGCATTCATCATACTTTCCACCAAAAACTTTTGGCTGGCAAAAGAAGTAAATTCTTTAATTCTGACTTGACCTGAAGGATTCATGGCTGTTACTTGTTTGTTCCGGTTCCTCCCTGTTCAGCACAAATGCAATGAATAGGCATCAGGCTGCCAAAAAACCTTCATCACCTTCAGTAATTGAATACTATCTCTTAGGCACCTCAGTACCAGTTGCCTTGGGATTAACATTTAGCCCACAACAAAGTAGCTGAACTGTAATTCCCTTGCTCATGTGAATAAAGCCCCTGAGTCCATGATTAAATCAACCTGTTTTTCAAATATTCAGGAGCTGTGAAGCACATTTTGTAACACCAGCTAATAAACTACATGAAGGTTTAATTTTTGGTTAGAGCCTCTGCAATGTGTGTTTCTTTTTCAGGGGGGAGACTGAATTGCTAGCTATCCCATCTTTACTTGCCAGTGTCAATATTTTCTTTAGTTTAGAAACAACTGCAGGTCTAACAGATTTGGGAAATCTGATGAACATCCCATGTGTCTGTCCTAGACTAGAGGTAAACTTTTCCTTTTTCTTTAATAAAATAGATACATTAAAAATATAGAATGCTGATATTTCAGACCTACTGAGAGATTTTTCTGTGCTCTGGGTAGATTAATGATAATGCATATTCTTGCAAAATAATACTACTTCACTGGATGTATCTTTATACTTCATAAGGGTATATACAAGCCATAATTTCTGATAAACCAGAAAGAAAACTGGACTTGAAAGATGTCATTATTTGTCTGTGGCTGTAAACATCTTTCACAGTGAATGCTTCCTGCTTAATATGATCCAAAAGTCCATTCATCATGAAAACCACATCTGTACTTCTCTAAATAAGTAATCCTTTTAACTAGAGAATTAGGTGATGACATATGCTCTCAGGTGGATTTGTAAAATGAGGTGTTTCAAAACTGCTACATTTGCAATACAGAATTAGAGGATTTTTCCAGATGTTAAACTACACTCTCATTTCCTGGTTTTTGTATTAATATCTCAAAGAAATAATTCAGGTGTCAATAAAGCTAAATATGTTCATTGGACATTACACAGATGCTTTCCTGTTTGTGCTGGGACAACTTCAAGTTTTTCCCATATACACAACTCTTACACTTCTAAACCTTTTGTCTCCAGAAAGCAAAGCCTTAATGTTCTAAGAGATTCTGCAGCATGCTTAATTGGTGAAATATTTATTTATAGCATGTTTTAGTGAAGACCTAACTTTGCACCTGTTTGCTGATTTTCAATAGGCTAAAATGAGTAATCTCTACTTGATCTTCAGAAAAACCACATGCAGCACAGCCAGAAAGCAGAAAGCAAGAAGAGAAAGTATCTTGCCTATATCATAGCACAGCTGTGATAAAAATCACAGTGACTTTTGCCAATAATCTTGTACAAGGAACTTCACCAATGTCTTTGAGCCTTCATTTTACACCATATTCTGAAACTGACCTTTATAAAATCCTAATGTCATCATAATAATTTAATTTCATGGAAAAAAATATTCTGTGATTCCCTACTGTTATATTTAACAACATTGTAAATTTCTACTACAGACAAATCTTTCTAGGAGACAAATGAAGTGCAACAAGAGAGTTCATCCAATTAATTGGTTTATTAGTGCATTCAGCACCTTCCAAGGTTTCCTCTCTTGTTTACAGAGAGCAGACTAAGGGTTTCTGTGTACCTGCTTCTCCATGGTTCCAAACTAATATGGCCAATGTCTCATGAATTGCCTAACTGGTTTAACATTCTTAGACTTCTGATTTTATTCAGGGCCACATGGTGACTATCAATAGCCTGCTTCATTACACTTGAAGAAGATCCAGGCTACTGTCAATTTTCACTTAATTTGTATTTAAAAAGAACAGCAGCTTGACCTTTTGGAATATTGAATAATAGGTTTAACAACTTAAACTTTTTTTTTAAAATTCTTGGAATAACTAAGTAACAAAGGCAAATAAGCACCCCTTATTGCAGTATATCACCGAGGAGCAGCCTTTGGATCTGTTAGCTATCAAGTAATTAATTAGCAATCAATAAATGTTAGGATCAATTGCAAAAGAGTACAGAGTTGTGTGTCTCTACTGCCTTGGAGTTTCCTGTTAACATTTTTTTTATAGAAGGACCCAGAAGCCACAAAAAACTGGGCCTGACCAGACTGCATAACATGAGAGGGCTCCAATCTGAAAAGGCTCATCCTTTAAACTGACATCTCTAGGCAAGAGAAAAACAGTGAAAGGCCATGATAAAGATAAAGAGCAGATCAGTGACAGAGCTAGCAATAGAACATGCACCTTTTAATTTCTATGATGACAATTCAGATTGTCAATTCTATTTTTTTTTTCTTTAATTCCAACTCTGATTGAAGCATCTATTATTCAAAGACTATCATGACATCCCCAATAGATCAAGAAATAGCCAAGAAGATTTTACCATCAGCACAATCTTCCTCCACTTCAGATTATGGGTGTTCTTCTGGTCTACCTGTGGTGACGGCAGTTGTCAGCCAGTATAGTTTTGTGCATGAGCCAAAAGGAGAACTGAATTAGGAGAACTTGAATCTACATTAGCTAGCCAAAGACATTACTGCTCAGGAACTTTTAGCTACTACATGGGATTTAATAAGCATCCTGTTAAAGTCTTAATAGAAGACATGAAAAGTTTTTACGGTAACATATCAGCAGTTCTGGGAAGGCTGAGAGAAACAGAAGATCATGTCCCTCCAGTATGCACTGGCCACGTTGCTGAAAACCTCTCTAATCTCTTAAATTGAGTCATTGTGTTGAACAGATGACTGACTAAAGTACACTCTTCTCTGTAACAATAAAAATCTGTAATTCATGTGTCCCAATGTTTACGAATGATATTTTTTCTCCATATTGAATGTCACTGTGGCTTGTTTAAGTGAAAAGTGACAAAGCACTATCATGTTTCTAGAGCTCAGGAACAGTCCCACACACTGTGTGCTTTTTCATAATCAAATGAGATGAAAGCATAAAACAAAAATTACAACAGAACTCAGAAAAGAAAATAATTATTCCCTAGGAACAATAGCCTTAACAAAGGGTACACAGCATCTCTCCAGACTGAGGTCAGAGGTGATTTCAGCTTATGTAATTGATTATTATAGGCTTTCAATGTCCTTGAACTTTATCAATACAACTGTTCTCTAACCTACAAGAATAAATAATCACCTACCATTCTTCGGTTAGAAATTCACCTTTCTCACTTTTAATATGATTTCAATTTTTCTTGAAGACCATTGCTGGCATACTAATAACACAGATGAAAGAGCTGACCCTTAGAAAACTTCCTGTCCTTTTCTACTAATTTAGGGAGTTCAGCTGTCTCCAAACTCAGGAGACAGATAAACTCCACAAATTACTTTCATATTAATGTTTACATACTTGAACTATGTTAAGTGATGTGTTAAGTACCCAAATATACTCACATTTCTAACTGTGTCAAACACCATTCACACACTAAACTCTCAGTTTGTGTATTCCCCTCCCTTTACAGATTAAATTCACTAGTCTCAAAGCACTCTTAGCATATTAATCTTCATAGAGACCTCAGTTCTTTCATAAGACCCAACAGGGGTATCTCCTATTCATGTAAGATCCACAGAAGGCACACTCAACTTTCTCATCTGCTTTAGGGATTTTAAACCCACATTTTCTTCTCTGGAGAATCTTCTAACTAAAAAGCCTAGAAGGTTTTACAGGAAAGATTTATCTGACTAGCGAAGAGCAGGGCATGGATCAATACCTAATAAGAGTCCTGCTTCTATGCCTGGGTCCTAGTAAGGAAGAACATGTCCTTGGCCACTGGGGAAAACACAGAAACTCTCTTAAAAAAGATCCACCCTTCCCAGATAAATACTTCTACCAGTACTAGTGAGAGTCACATACATTCAGACTCACCATTTTCATCTCCTTAATTCATTTTGAAACAGCTGCAGGACAGGGGACAAGGAACTCTCCACCAGCACCATGAGGGGCTGCCATGCTCATATTGCTTGTGCCATGTCTTTGTTCTGGCCTCTCCAAATCAGAGTATGGAAGATAGGAGGGCACAAACCAGTATTAATTTAACTAAGGATGGAGGAGCGATAGCTCCTTAAATCTCACTGCATCTCTCAGTTTCTGTGCCGCACTTGCTCTTCTGAAAAGGAGGATGATACTCACAGCAGTGTTGAGAGGACTAGCTGGTCAATACCTGAAAACACAGCTATAGGTGTAATTCCACTTTCTGATCAATATGCCTTTGATGACTGTTAAACATGATCAATCCCATTCTCTCCTCAGTACCTGTTTGCAAACCAGATTTTCAGTAAATAAAGCATGTCAAATTTATTATAGAACAGTATTGCCCTCCTGTGGCCAAAGACTACTCTGAAGAATGAATCCTGTGAGGGGTCTATTTTATTTATTTATTTAGCACAGCCTCAGATATACTGGCAAACTTTCTGAATGGAACTTAGAACTGGGAGATTCACCTCCAAACCCCTGCAAAACCTAGATCCAAAGATGGGTTTGGAATGTTATGGTGAGTAGCTGAACAGAAAGTAAGCAGTAGACGTGATGGCCATCCATCTGGCTCCTTATGTTTCTCCTGATGATGTTATTCACAGTAGAAATTATTATTACCTGCATTTATCTTCGGTGGTCATGTTTTGTAGTGACAGTATTTGTTTCCGTGCACCATCAGTTAATCAGTCCCCTTCTACCTTAGATTTACTGCTTTTTTTATTATTCCAAAAGCAGAACCATATCCTATCTATTTTCAGATTGAGACAATTCTCTATCCCTCACTGTGAGCAAGCATCAGCCTTCCAGACCTTACCCAAAACCCATGTAAGTAAACAGATTCTCTGTGACTTAAATGTCTTTTAGATCAGGTCCTTAGGGACTTAGTCCAACATAAGGTAAGAGTTTGCAGAAACACACAGCAGTAACAAAGACTGCAATGCAGGTCAGGGACTGACATGGAGCTCCCCATGGCAAGCTCCCCAAGGTCCCCTATGCTACAGAATTAATGTGCAGAGCAGAAGAGATCATCCTCAAATACATAAAGTACTCTCAGAAATCCCCTTAGCCAAACAGTATTCCTTAAACAACACGATTACAACTTTTTCAAGAGTAAAAAACTTGGAGATAATAAAAACTTCTTAAATATTGGATCAGACAAACACCTGAGTGAAAACTGTTGCAATAAAGGATTTATATATATAAATGACAGGACGACTGTAGCTTAAAGCAGTTTAAATTCTTCACCATTACGTCAAAGTGCTGTTGAAAATCAAGTTACTGTTTCTGTGAAGATTAAATGTACTTGACATATTCCATGGAATGCACTTGACTTGTTCTATTTTACCTGCTAATAGTTAGCTAACATGACTTAGCTTTTCTGTCCTGCTGTCAAGGCTGGAGAACTAAGGATAAGCATCTCTATCTATCTTTTATGATTGCCAGCTTCTCAATGAAGGAATGATTTACCTTTTGTTTCTCACAAATGGTCTTTGACAGACACTGTCAGTGCTGCAACAAATTTAAACGGAGTATTGAAAGTAATTATGGCGATGGAATTTTAAAATTCAACCACAGCCAGGCATTTCCGACCCATATGGCTCTTCTGAGGCATGGAACAGAAATAATCCCATGTGAACAATATCCCTGATACAGCAACAGAAGAATCAAATCTTATCACTAACTGGAATTAAAATGTGGCAAAACCCCATTTTCTAGAACCAATTTATGTTATATCCCTGATACAGCAACAGAAGAATCAAATCTTATCACTAACTGGAATTAAAATGTGGCAAAACCCCATTTTCTAGAACCAATTTATGTTATCTTTAGTGGTTCACAGGAAGTCCCTTATAAACTCTCCTAAATCAGAATCAACTCCAAGTCAACATGTGTGGCTTTAATCAAGTCTGAAGTCAATTTACACATATGTTTCGGTATTTCCTACACTGAGATTTTTGTGTTCTCCATTCAAGTCGGAGAACGCCCTTGCAAACAATCCATACAGACAGAGAAAGGTAAGGAATACATTTGTGCTCAAAATACTCAAAAAAAAAAAAAGTATTTTAAGTTGTTTCTGGAAAACATACAGCCCAAAACAGAGGATCAATGGGAATCCTGAGCTGAAACTAATTTACTCAGCCATAGCTGTAATTTTTCAATGTACTGGAATGAATTTCGTAATGCACACCCCATAACACAATTTTGTTCTGCATAAAATGAAACCAACTTTTCTTTCAGATAAGTACTGACTGCAAATTTCCCTTACTTCTCAATATGTCTTTATTGTCAATGAACTTTAATGATAATCTCAAAAGAAACAGTATCTGCTTAGCATTAGGTTCCAGAAGGGTCTACAGAACATGATGGAAAATGAGGATACCCAGCTGAGTACATACAGAGGGAGGGCAGGATAAGAAGTAACTCTTATTCTCCTGGAAATATCTGAAAAGGATTTTTTCCTTATGCTTCTCTTCCAAGATCATTTTGTGCAGATCAAACATAGAAAACTGCAGCCTGGAAAGAAGAATGTTTGAAAAGATTTTATGAAATAGATCATGGTGAACATTGCTCACTTGTTCACTAATTCTGTGTAATAAATGTTTATATATATGTGACAATTAAGACAACACTAGAGGAATTTTGATTTGTAGCATTTTGTTTAATTGGGCAGATTGCAAATGTCTTTTGAATGGAGATATAAAAATACCAGCAGTTTTCCAGCTCAAGCTCCATTGCTGTGTTACAGCAAGTATGTTCACTGGCCATATCTTTCAATGACAAGTTCTTTAGTGCCGATGAAGACAGACAAACAGACATTCAGATTTCTTCAGGGAGCCCAGCAGACATCCTCCCTTTCTTTTTGTGTACCTTCTTCTTAACCTTAGGGCAGCAAACAGACACATTTGGCTCTTGTTACTCACTCCCAAGTGCAGCAGATTTCTGATTGTTCACTTTATCTTTCCATCTTTCCTAATCAGGTTTTATTTTGGCTGCTATCTAGTAAAAAACAAATAGAAATTATTAAGTGGCTCCCATTTAGATTTCCATTTATTTATATTTTTGGCTGCTAGATCTGTCATCTGTAGTGTTCGATATTAGTTATACTACATTTAATGCTATCCAGAATGATTCTGTTCATTTAACCACTTTTCCCCAGAAAATAATTTTCTTGACAATGACACTGATTTCTGTTTAGTCTGTAGTGCATCTCGCAGAAACATCAGAATTCAACAAAAAAAAATGGGTACAGAGCAGGATGCCACCAGCTAAAGCAAGTTTGACTCTTCTCTTCCTTTTTGACTCGGACTATAGCAAAGAAAGTCACTTTATCATCCCTCCTGTAGCTCACATTCACCATTTATCTTATACTTGTAAGATCAGTACTTCTTTCTTTGTGGTATAACATTACCTGCACTTCTTCACAGAACATCTCTACTTGGATAGTGTATTTCAAGAAAGGAGTGAGTCTTCCTGCTCTAAAGTTATTTTTCAGGCTGTCATAACACTGCAAGCTAACAAAACGATGAGAATAGCTCTCCTTCTTGAGACTCATCTCCCTCTACTATTGTTGTCCTGTTGGGTTCATTCCTCCTGAGCAGATGTTCAGCCACTGCTACTTAAGACTTTTTACATTTGAATGCCTCAGAGCCAATCAGAATAACAAAATACCCTGAAATCAGTTTTCAGCTGGTGAAGTCCTTCAAATTCAACTGCATTCTCTCCCTCCTTGAGCAGTTTCTTTGTGAAACCCACAGAGAAGCACTAAGGTCTCAAACATAGCATGTGATGTAGATTTTTTTCTACTTCTGAAATCCTTACTTTGAACCTTTCACAGGTTAGTAGTTCTTTCAGCTGGACTAGAAGATCCTATCTTTTTAGTTGGCTCAGGTTTCTACAGCTCCCATGACCATTCTTCTGCCTAAACAGCTGCAACTGTAGGAACAAGTAATGAGAATGAAAACTACTCCTTTTATACTCTTGAGTATTCATGCAAGAGCTTGTAATACTCTAAAATGGCAAACCAAAAACTCAATCCTTCATATAACAGTAACTTGAAAAATATTGCTTCATCTTTTCAATAACTGTGATAACAAATATGCCAGAAAATAATGTTTTCTGTATGTCTCAAAAGATATAAAAAAGATACTGAGACACATCTGAATAACACAGAACTGTGACATGCAACTCATCCTTGCACATCTAGGAGAAGAGTGACAGAAGTTAAATAAGTTATGAAAGGTATAGGTAGGTATTGTTTGGTAAGGTTTGAAAGCTATATATGCAATGGAAGAGGAATGTGAGGAAAATAAAGGCATGCAAGCACTTATTATGCAGGTATACTTAGAAAGTTGTGATGTGAACATTAAAGGAAAAAAAGAAGGAAGCTCATGGAGGTAAACAAGGAATGACATAGCTCAAGTTAGATGGGAAGAGGAAGAAGAAGCAAGAAAGGCAGAAAAGCAAGAGGCAAAAATTATTCAAGGTGACAGCACAGTCAAAAATGAACACATACACTTGCATAGCACCAAGGAACTCCTATTTTCACATCTCACAGTGACAATCAGAAGTCTAGATGCCAAGGATTGATGTACTACAGTTTTGTGGGAGAAAGAAGGATCAAGTTAAACTACAACAGTACTTTTAAGGAGTCCTTAACTAAATTCTTGACCAAAAAAAAAAAAAAAAAAAAAAAGAGACACAGTTACCCTGACAGATGATGTAGAGGAGCACATCTGTCAAGTTTGTTTCTAGATTGCACTGATGAATTCCAGAAAGGTCGTTCAGGACCAATAGAGTTGCAATTAATTATTTACAATAGCTTTACAAGAGAAAAATACAGCACTTCAATATATGGTATTGCAGAACATGGCACTTGGCATTTTTCAGAATCCTTTTTGTTATTTCATGTTTGGTTTCATTAAACCACTCTTGCATTGTTTATTGAACCAGACCCAACCATGAGTTGCATTGACAAGCTCCATCTCAGAGAGGAGCTGCATTTCACTATCAGGTAAGATACTTGTGAGCAATTTGTTTATTTTCTGTTCATTACGTATTTATACTAACAATTTACAGGCCAAATTTTATTTTTAAATCTACCTATATAATTTTAAAAATTAAAGTAGTCTCGCAACAATAAAGCCTATGCTGGTACCAGGATTATAGAACAAAGATGATTTCTGGGATTCTGAGTTCTTAAGAAACCACATCTCATTTCAAATTTTGAACTTATTCAGTACTCAAAGTCTGTCTCATTGAAACAAGTCAAGATTCCACCTACAAAATCCTTATTATCCCCTCCATGCTTACAAAGAACAAGCCTATAAAAACATGTGCTGGCAATTGGATAAAAAGGAAATCTGGATTCACCACAGCACCCAGACATCATCAAGAATTGTACTCAGAAGCACTAAAACCAAAAGCCAAGAGTACAAGTGAGTACTTTGTTTCTCCCCAAAACAAGGTTTGCTTTAATCAGCCACAAAGATCATTTCTAGGAGGGCAGAATTCATAAACTGGTTTACATACAATTTAACTAAGGAATTTCAGTTAAGATAATGTCACTAGAAAGATGTTACCACTTACGAGAATCAGCTACTTTAGAGAGATGGTTTGCAGTAATATTATACCAACACTTGCTTTTTTCTTTCACTAAAATTAAGTGTATAGAAGAAAGGATCCACTTTATGAGGATACATATTTAAAAATAAACACCAAGCTGGTTAGTTCTCTTTGACTTCCCAGTAATTCACATTAAGAACACAGGTTAAGAAGCTAATGTAATAACAAACATTTCCCCAGATCCTCTTTTCAGCATGTTATGCAATTCATTTTCTTCAGTTTGGCATTGTGTAACTTTCTGCTTGAATGAACAGAAATAAATCCAAGGAAAATAAAAAAGCTATTTCAGAAAATGTTACACAGCTTAACTTAATTGAAATGGACAAAATAAAAGAAAGTAATACTAAGAAAAGAAAAGAAAACAAACAAAAAATTTTCATCCACACTACAACAAAGTAGTTTTCCTATGATTCAGACTTGTAACTAAGGAGGCCTTAAACGAATTCCAATTCTGGAACACGACATGTAATCTGGATGTTTGGGCAGGGACTGAAAGTCACCCATAAAGAGAATCATGGAGACATGCTGTGTTGAAGACTGCTTCTCTGAGCTAACAGAGTTTGCACAGAGGAGGAAGGTTCACAGTGATGTCTCAGGTACAGCTCTAAGCCTCTGGGCCATGTGAGAAATGAGTGTGTGAAATGCTTTTAAGATAACTTTGACTTTCCATCACAGAGAGCTATCACAAACTCCTTAAGGGAATATCAAAGGAATCTGGGTCCTGTTAGCCTTGATGAAGTAGTCAAAATTGATTTCTAAAAGCTGACTCTGACCTTGGTATGAAATTTACAGAACAGCACACAGTGAAGGAACAGGCTTAATCCCTCAACAAACAGGACTGTGTCTTTGATGAGAGATTTCA
Organism: Chloroceryle aenea; assembly: GCA_013399075.1. Taxonomy (NCBI): domain Eukaryota; kingdom Metazoa; phylum Chordata; class Aves; order Coraciiformes; family Cerylidae; genus Chloroceryle; species Chloroceryle aenea. Next base: position 1,580 of record VWZY01001554.1, on the reverse strand, counting down.
GCTCTGTTAATATCTCAATATTTTGTCCTAGAAAATCTAAAGCACATCTGAATAAACGGTCTTTACTATAAGGTGAATTAGAGTATACATCTCTCTGAAAGTGAATGTATAAAATCCAGAATTATTACCAAAAGAAAGTAAAAGGAGAAGTAGGATCCCTCCACATTTACAGAACCATATTGAGAGACAGACACTAGACACAGAGAACATTCTCTGTCACAAACTGAGCAAAGACAATCAGGCATCTCCAAAGTGATCTTGATTTGGAAGATTCCTGTGTTATCATCTCCTGACATTAACCCAAGAGTGTTTTATCAGCATAGATGTGGACCTCAATAGGGTAAGGCCAAAAGGATTTTAAACTACTAAGAACTAAACTGAAATATAAATAAAATCCTACAGATGCAAGTAAAGCCAGTAGGTTTATCATAGTTTTAAGGTACATTTGTGGATCTTCACAAGATCAGTCCGTAGCTAATTGCTGTGATAGGTACTATAGGAAGCTTTAGTTTACTGCCACCACTAAAATGGGATAGACAAGATGCTTTCAAGACAGTTTTGCCTTCCCATCACACTTCTTACACTTCTTTGGGACCAAATCTTGTCATTTAGGAAGCCTATGTATTCTGTTGCAGAACAAGACAGCTGATTAGAACCCATGGATGGAGGATCTCCAATTAGCTTAGATCAACCTTGGTTAAACTCTATTATTTAACAGAAAATCAATGGAAAATAATGGAAAGTAAAGATGTTCAGAAGGATGAAATCGACAGTAGTTACCATCAAAATGGTGTTATTTACTCTCTGTGAAATACAATGTACAAGGACTGACAGTATGCAGAGGTACTAGTGTGGTTTCTCAGATGAAGCTAGAAGCAAATCCTGACTATTTGGAGACCCATTTATATATAGGTCTGGTTTTATTCTATAATACTTAATCACAAAGATGTGAGGTTGTTATAGATATAAGACCAAACGCTAAAAAAACCAACACCCTGAAATCCAGAAAGCAGAAAATGCTAGACCTTATAATGAGAGCAGAACTGTAGAGAAATCCATACCTTGGGGGAGTTTTGATTTGTATACTACTTGAGCTTGTACTGTATCTCTTGTTTTCTGCTACATTATGTAGAAAGACATTATATTGTGTTTTTTCTTCCAGATGGATAGGGAAGTAAAAGTCGTTGATTGAGCACCTGTCTAAGATATATGCTATGATGGGATTTATTTGTTAACATGATAAATAGTGCTGGTTTCTAGATTTTATCTTCTTCTAAATGAGAAAAGCATAGTTATATCACAGATATAAGAGGTTCCTAATAATAAAGAAATATAGGATATGTAATTTCTTGTCATTCCGTAGTTCCACAGGTCCTCCTTCTGGCCCTTCTGTAGATGGGTGTAATGTTTGCTAACCTCCAGTCCACTAGGACTTCCCTGGTTAGCCAGGACTGATGATAAATGATAGAAGTGGCTTGGTGATCATATCTGCCAACTCCTTCAGTACTCTTGGGTATAACCCATCCAAATCCATAGACTTGTGTATGTCTGTGACATAGCAGGTCATTAACCATTTCCTC
>VWZY01001553.1:6812-26584 GCA_013399075.1 Chloroceryle aenea | reverse complement strand
CTGAGGCGACGCGGGCTCCGGGCTGCCATCCGGTGGTGAACACCGTGTCGATTCCGAGCTATTCCCGCCGTTCTAGAAGAAGGAGCGGCCTGGCAGGAGTGCTGGGTGGTGGGGCACAAGGTGGGACGTGCCTGAGAGTGAAGGGGGGTCGCGGGAGGCTGAGCCTCTTCTGAAGAGAGGCGGAGGGCTTGGCACACTGGTGTGCCACTTGCCTGACGGGGCGTCGAGGCTGTTGGGTGTATTTGCGTTTTGTGCAAGACTTTCAGTCTTTGTACAAGACTTTTTGTTTGGTTGGTTTGGTTTTTTTTTGGGGGGGTGGTGGTTGTTGTGGTTTGGTTTTTTTTAATTGCCTTTCCATTTCTCTGCTGTCTCTTTTGTTTGGTTAGTTTTCCCCCTTCTGATGTTGTTTGCCCCTTTAACCTCACACCCAATTAAAAGCTATTGGGCTTACATGCTTATTTCAGAAGTCATAAGTAGTGAGCATGAGAATGTGTAGATCTCTCACATACCTTGCAGAATTAATACAAAAATCAAGAGACTCCTGTAAAGAATTTGATCATTTCAGCTGGCAGCTGCATACCAGCAAGTCAGCAATTAAAACAGTGAAAGCCTGAATCTAATTTCACCTTATTTCAGTTGACAATTATAATTCTTTTTTTCTCTGATTTTCATGCTTTTTTTTTTTTAATAAAATAAATGCTTCTAGCTAAGTTAGAGTAATAAATAGTTGATTAAAATCTCAGTTCTGCAAACATTCTAAATCAGTGAGGATGCTCAGATGGATAAAGTAGTACAGGTGTGTGGTCGATTTCAGAACCCATCTTCTGCCCATTTACTGGTTTTATGGCCTTTGTGGAGAGTGCATTTAATGGTGACTGCATGTCACAGTAAAATCTGTAAAAACAGAAAGTGGGGGAAAAAAATTGTACAAAAGTCTTTAGGGATTTAATGAGTCTTTTAGTTATTCTAGAAGTCTGATATATTAAGGAATTATTAGGGGTTGGACTCGATGATCTTGGAGGTCTTTTCCAACCCATCTATTCTATGATTCTATGAGGTCCTTCAGTTAAGAACTTTTTAAAAGGATGGTTGCATGTGTTGCTCAGAAACTCTGAGACTGAAACTGTGTAGTTCTGATATGTCATTGAAGCAGACAACTTTAATTTGCCTACAGTACTTCCCTTTCAACCTGTGACTTCAAAAACTGCTATATTGGTCAGTGGTGTTTCAGGAAGGGAGGAAAGGCTTTTATAATACACGCATTTTCTAGTTGCTTTAAATGCCCTGGCTGAAAACGTTGAAACATAAGAGGAAAACACTGGATTTTTAAAAGCAGATTTGTCTGGTAAATTTGAGAAGATAGGCAGTTGTATGTCTTTCAATATGTATCACAGCACTATAGCCAGAATAATGACAGATGACAAGTAGAGAGGTGACTGAAGAAGAATGCTCTCAGTGGGGGCAGTGTTGAGTAAGCTGTGTGCATACAGGTAATGCTCAGTGTACTGAAGTTTGTTGGTAATGATGGAATACAGTTGCTAATGTTCAGTCTGTGCAAAGTAGAATGTTCTATATCTTTTTTATTACATGCTGCTTTTTTAAAAAAATATCCTAGAAGTGTTTTTCTTAATACGTTAGTATCTTATTTTTTTATGATAATTCTGCTTTAGGTCCTGTTTTCCACTGATCTTTGCAGCACGGGGCAAGGAAATTCTTGTCAATAAGATGTTTCAATCTAAATTTGAGAATCCTAATCAAGAGACTGTTCCTTTTCGTAAGAATAACTGGATTCCTACTGCACAAGCATGGAAGTGGTCTTGCATTATCGACCACATCAGAGAGATCTAATAGAACTGCAAAGATTTGCAGAAGCAGCAGTGGAGGAGTTTCCCATTCGTCAGTTACCAAGATTTATACCCTGGTTTGCAAATGATTTGTTCAGACTTCCCCTCAAACCAAAAAAGCAGCCACCTGTTATTTCTTCTGAGGAAGCAGAAAAATTGAAACAACTTTCTACACCTTCAGAATGTGTTACAGAGTCTCCTGATTATGACTGCACAAAAAATCTCCTTGAGTTTCAGTCTTATGTGAAACATGGGCAGACTTTAATCCAAGCACAAACTGATCACAGACCATTTAACTTGGAGAATCAAGGAGAACCACCACCTAATGGAAAACAAAAATTGAAAAGGTCTTGGAGTGTGTCTGTCCCTAGCCCTAAGCTTAAAGAAAAGATTCTTCCTTTATCTCAAGAACTGCAAAATAATCTGGAAAGACTAAAGCTGCATGTATTTTATAGAGCAAAGTGGACAATTGAACAGTCTGTTTGTAAAAATCAGAATTTGGAGGACATCTGGATAAAATTGAATAGACTCATCAAGCACAATGAATTGCCATCTTGTAATGCTACTATCCAAAGATCTGTGGGACAGATATGGATTTTCTGTGATATATTATACTGCGAACACATCAGAAATATTCTTAGGGAAAAATTAAGCCTTACTGATAAAATGAATTTGCTTGTGCATAAATTTGGAATTATATTTAGTTTGTAAGATAGTTTCATAATAAAATTGCTGTCTGAAGTATTAGAGTATTTAAGCAGCTTAGAATATACAAACTTTAGAACAACTGATGAATTATGAGCAGAAAACTACTTAATATTGCTTTGTGACAGTTTTTTAATGTAATAATACATATTTAATTTTGTTATGTGAGGAGACTTATGAATAGTTCTGTTAAGTAAGTTTCTGTTTGGCTTAGTGCTGCATTTTGTAGATTTTTCTGTACTTTGGTGGTCTAAAGAAAAAAAAAACCCTAAAGATTCTAGACTATTATAGCAAGCTGTGTCAGATAATAAAATTTATGCTTTCAGTCAGGCAAAGTACATCTTCACTGCTCCTTTGAAATTAGAAGAAGGAAAAATATTTTTGAGTTATAAGTGCTCTAAGGATGTGTGATTTCTTTTTTTTTTTTTGACACTGACACTTTCAAGATTCTAAAAGCAGTGTGTGGCACTTCTTTTTTTTTGTTGTTATGTTTGGGTTTTTTTCTAATGAAGGCATAGCCTTCAGGTGTAATACAGACTCACTTTCTATTGCATGTATATGCTGTTGTAGTGATGTTATCCCTATTTTCCCAGAAACACTAGTGAAAGTTTCAGTTCAAGTTGTATGTTGAAAAACCATGAGCAACTTGGCATTTTCCGGTGTATGAATTCAGTAATAAGGTAATTTTTTTTAATCCCCTGATATTTCTGGTCTTTTGTCTCTAATTATACTGGGGAACATAATAGCACTAGCTTCTAGCTGCAGGTGAGGAAATTAAGTTATCTGACTTCAATCTGTAAAACAATTGTTTTAATATTATGGAGGGCAAAGGTTGCTGAGGATTTTAATGCACTTTTATGGTGATACAAGGCTGAGTTCAGCATGACTTTTTGTCACCTTGCAAGGGTCTGTAGTTCTCTTACTAAATCCAGATAATTTTGCCATAGGAGATCAAGGTCTGTGTCATCTGGAAAAGGGGGAAAATAAGTGAATGGTATTTGTAGATTATTAGATTGTCATTAGTGCTGATCAAATAGAGGTGCATATAAATGTAACAGAGGTCCTTCTGTATAAAGGCTAAATAAAATTCCCTTGGGCTTTTACTTAACTTTTTATTTTGACAATGTCCTTATGTTCAAATGATTATTTTATTACAAGAATTACATGTCTGTTTTTAGTTTAAATTTAAGAATATTGCTCAGTTTGGATTGTTGGCATGTATTTCTAAACTTTGACCAAGTGTTAAGGGAGTCTTATACTGACATTTGGCATGTTTGTGACATTTTAGCTTACTGCTTTGCAAAATTGATGTGAAATGCTCTCTAGAGTAGCTGAGGGTCATTATTAGTTTTAAAGCTTATAAAGCCAAGTTATTTCACTGAAATATTTTTTTCTGAGTTTAACACCAATAGTAGCAAAGTTTCTTTGTGCTTCAGCATTTTTAAAGATAAAATGAGCAGAATGAAGCATGATCTGAGTTTTATTTAATGTTGTATTTTGTGTCTTAAGACGTTAGGAGAAAAAAGATGAAAGGTTGTCCTGCAAAGATACAATATTTTCTAATACTAATTTAGTATTCCTATTAAAGATGATATTCTATACATCTTAATTTATTTGTGTTTTGACTCCATTCCATGATCTCTAGATCTATTTATTATCTTTAACATGACTAAACTCCATCTGTATCTAACTGTTCCTTTCGAAGCAATCAGCAAGTAGTATTTTATGTGGATTTACTGTATATTTGAATAAAATTAGGTGACCACTGATGATACAGTCCCACTATGTTTATTTAAAATACCAACAAGAGGGCTACACAAACATCTTACTAAACTGAAGGAGAGTTCAGCGGTAGCTGTCAGATTTCTGCTCCTTCAGGTTGTCTTGTATGTGAGTAATAATACATGCTCAGCTAGCTGTGAGCGCATCAGCTGGGTAACTGTCATGTAGTAAAAAGTGAAGTCCACACTTGTTTTCTTTACAGTCTTGGATAGGATGAATATACAAGCTGAAATCCAGACTTTAATTTTGTACTGTTCCAGAAATGCTTAGTTCATATACATGTATCGCTCATTATTTATCTCTTTTTTTTTCTTTTTTTTTTCCCGTTTTTTTTTTTTCCTTTTTTTTTTTTTTAATTTTCAGTGTTGAATCTAGTTCTCCATTTATTCTGTTTTATATATTTGGGGACTTTATTTACCTCATGGTTCTGAGCCTTTAGAGGTCATGTTTTTCAACTTCTCACCATAACAGAATCTATCACCTTTTTTAAAGCATATGAAAACTGAGATTTGTGTCAATGCTAACTTCCTAAGGCTGCTGTAAATTCTTGTGAACAGCCCACTCAACCCAAATGTATATCAAAGTAATTTAATATTTTACACAACTGGAGATAGTGATGCTGACCAGACATAGAAGATGTGGGGAAGTACGATAAGAATAAAAGCATATGTGTGTCGGTGCAAGGATGCTGATTAAATTCTTGCAGTCATGAGAAATCCTTTTATTGTTTTGTTTTGTTTTAATTTTCATATGTTTTGTTAAATTTTCAAGAAAACAAATCAATCATTTCCACATAATTCAGCTCAACACCTAAGGTTACAAATAGTCAACTTCATCTCATGTGAAAGCTTTCAGGAGAAGCTAGGTGAGATTAGGGCTGTTGTCTTATATGAGTAGGGAAGATTTCTTTAAAGAAGCAACCCTTAAGATATTTAATGCAAATAGAAATAATGTAATTCTGAGTAATCTGAGTTAAAATAGCCTTTGAAAATACAACTTTATTGAAGGAGATGTTTTTTAATAACGAAATCTCAATAATTTTGATTGTGTCAGTATCAATAAAATAGTTTTTTTGTGTGTTCCAGAGGTTTTTGAGATGGCTTTGCTGGTTTGGTTTGAGTTTAGGACTAAAAGAAAAAGCAGTTGTATAAATAATGTAGGTTTTTAGACTTGTAACTCTGTCTTGACTGTGTTTGAGATAAGGGTGTAAAAGCAGTTACTTACAGCCTCGTGTTTGACTGAAAGGGTCTGTACTAGTCTAAGGCAACCAGGATCACAGAACAGGTGCTTAGCCTAGAAGAGTCCACAAAATAAATTAAAGTGGTGCACTTCTCCTGAAGCCCACAAAGTGCTTAACCCTGCAACAAGTATAAGACTTTTAACATGTAAGATTGAAAGCAGTGCACCAGGGGAATAAAGCAAGAGGCAGCAATGACATCACCAGTGTTCTTGGATCAGGAGTTTGTCAGGGAATTTGTTACATGGAAAAAGGTAATCCAAACACCTCCAGGTCATCCAAAAAGGTGGCACCTTTTTCAGGCTAAGATTTGGAGGCTGTAGTTTGTTTGGTTGTTTTTTGCTGGTTATTTTTGGGGTGTTTTTGCGGTGGGGGGAAGAAAGCAATACAAAATTATACTTTAAAAAAAAAAATTCAAAATGCTTTTTTCATTGAACGATGGTTTATTTTTTGATTTTTTTTTTTTTTTTTTGCAGTGATGAGGCTAACCAAACCTACCTTATTCACTAATATTCCAGTGACTTGTGAAGAAAGAGATTTGCCAGGTATGTTTTTTCTACTATTGTTATGTACATATTACCAGGTTTAAGCAATGTGAGCATCTGAAGCACAGATGTGAGAGGAATCCTAGCACTTCCCATAGATGGTAATCTGAAATGGTGATGTATTTTGTTTGGTAATGCCTATAGGAAAATACCAAGGTGCTCTCCTGACCACCACCTACAACTTTGAAAGCTTGGTGATAGCAAACATGTGGCCTCAAATTAACACACAAGACGGAGGGCAGTTGAGAGAGAAATGTGTAATTGTAGACAGTTTGGTGTTGCTATTGTCTATATCTGGAGAAAATGCCCTGGTAATAAGAAATGACATGTGAATGTCTATGGAAAATTATTTTGCAAGAATCCCTGCTTTTGAATTGTGTGATGCTTGGCGTACAGTCTTTGCAGTACTGGAAATCCCTGGGTTGTCCCCTAGTGATAGTTGCAGTCAAGTGTAAGAGGCAAAGATTCAAAGCAAGCAGGGGACGAAAGTGGAGTTTTATTAGTTTTGTTATATAATATTCTCTACTGGGGCAGAATTTCTCTTAATGTTAATTTGAACAATGCCTTTGGAGTTGTGCCCTTCACTATGTAAATGGAATGACTTATTGATCATAAGTGCGTGGAAGAAAGTTATAGTTTATAGGCAGGCCTAAAGAAATTTCATCCCTAAACAAGTTGTAAAACAAATACGTCTAAAATAAATTCCATCTAAATAAGTGATTAAGTTTCATAACTTAAACATAGACAAAGCTTTGGACATTATTCAGATAATTTAATATTTCTACAGGTAATCTATTTAACCAGCTCATGAAAGATGATCCTTCTACTGTAAAGGGAGCAGAAACTTTGATGCTAGGAGAAATGCTGACTTTGCCTCAAAATTTTGGGTAAGAATGAATTGCTGTAATATGCAAGGTCTAAAATTTATTTAATGATAATGTGTTTATTACTTTTTAAATATCATAGTAATGCAGTGAGATGTATGGCTTGCTTTATAATGTGCCATAATGATGTGTGCTGCCTGATATTTATTGTCTGTAGCCTGACTCTGAACATAGTAAGGGTTGAAAGATGAAAGGAATTGGCAGTTGTACATGAATTTCTAACATAATGCACTACTATAAATCAATTCTTACATTAACAGAACTTACTACAGTGATTTTTGTGGGTACTGTAAGCCATCTTCTCAGATTTTTATCTAGAAAAAAATTCTGATTTGTTTTTTTTCTGAAGTTGTCTTAAAAGGATGACATTTAGAACTATGGGTGTGAAAGTGTCAATGTACGTCTATGATTTAATCTGTCAAACACATGTGAATCCACATGTGTGTTATATATATTATAGTTAGAACTTAGAGGTTTCAGTGAAATGTTCTGTATTTTCTTTTAAATAACTGTTACTAAACTGTTGTGGGTTTTTTTTCTAACCACAGAAATATATTTCTGGGAGAGACCTTTTCCAGTTACATTAGTGTACACAATGATAGTAATCAAGTTGTTAAGGACATACTGGTGAAGGTATGTGAAGATAAATCTACTTACAGGATATATAAAAAATACGTGGAGTGTGTTTTCTGACAATATCTTGTGTGTTTAAGGCTGCTATATAGACTTCAGGAAATATCTATCACTTTTTGCAATCCAGAAAATATACCTGGAAACAGTTAAGACATAAAACAGAAATGATGACACCAGATAAAAATTTAAAATGATGATTATATTAAAAAATATTGGTTATGCTATAAAGCTTCTCTGGAGAATTTGTGTAGAAAATTTTGCACAGCTAATAGAATTGAGTTATATTCACTTACGTGTACTTTCAATGAAGTCAGCAAGTAAGCCTTAGTAAAGTGTGTATGAACTTGCATTTTACTTCAGTTTCAAATGAGTTCTTTTCCTGTGTTTCTCTGTTTTTTGCCTTTACATTAAGAATAGAAATTCCAGAAGTTATTTCAGAACTAAATGTAAAAAGTAGATAGAGATTTTTATAAGCTGCCCGTTAAAGAATTGGGCCATTTACATATAATTTCGAATCTGTCTTTAGCTTGGACAAGTATCTCATCATATTAACCTATCTTAGTTATATGTATAAAAGCATGCAGGATACAAAATGCTCAGTGAAACCTAGCATTTTATAACATAAGTTATTTTTCTTTAGATTGCTTTAAGTAGCTGCAGTTTTAACCAATGCTATATTTTTTCTGTCCCCAGGCCGACCTTCAGACAAGTTCTCAGCGCTTGAACCTTTCTGCTTCTAGTGCTGCAGTGGCAGAACTTAAGCCTGACTGTTGCATTGATGATGTGATACATCATGAAGTAAAGGAGATAGGAATCACAGAATCCTAGGGGTTGGAAGGGACCTCGAAAGATCATCTAGTCCAACCCCCCCTGCTAGAGCAGGGCCACCTAGAGTACATCACATAGGAACATGTCCAGGTGGGTTTTGAATGTCTCCAGTGAAGGAGACTCCACGACCCCCCTGGGCAGCCTGTTCCAGGGCTCTGTCAGCCTTACAGTAAAAAAATTTTTTCAAATATTCAACTTGAACCTCCTATGCTCCAATTTACACCCATTCCCCCTTGTCCTATCACTGGTCACTACTGAGGAACACACATGTAAGGTTTTAAATTTTTCTATGATTAAATAAGTGTAAATGAAACTACAGCACATGAATGCACTTCTGCTGCTGCTTTGATATAGGCAGGAAATTTAAAATTTGTTTTGTTTTTTTTTAATTGTTTCTTTCAGCTTAGTTTGTGCAGTAAGTTACACTACGCAGACAGGAGAGAAGATGTACTTCAGAAAGTTCTTCAAATTTCAGGTATTGCATGAAATATTCTACTCTGTTTTTAAGAAGTGAGTGAATCTGGAAAATCCATTTTAAAACATTTGATATTTCAAAAGCACTTCTATATACTAATAATCTGACTTTTAGAAACAAACTGATAAAAATTGTCACTTAAAACTTCACATGAACTGATGGTTTCTAATTACCATGTAGTGAAACATTTTAGAATTTATAAATATTACATCTTACAATTTTTATTCATTTAGTGAGAAAAAAACCCTACTCTTTTAAAAAAAGACCCTTTTTGTAGCAGCCATCTTTATGATTATTTTTAAACCCAGGAAATACTGTTCATTCTGACTTTGACCCATCTAACCTTTCAGTTTATATCATAAACTTCTGATTTGTCTTTTAGTATGTGTAACCTTTTTAAATTAGAATGTAGTGGGGTTTGGTTTTTTTTTTTGTAAAGGAAACTAAGCAAAGAGTTCTAGTGTGTTACATCTGACTAATATCTGCAGAAGTAATTGATAGAGTTGAAACCTTTGTTTCACTGCGCAGATTTTGGGACTTGAGACTGGAATAATTGAGGAAAACATGAAACTATCTAGGGAGTGGTTCTGTCAGGAAAGAGTCTGGTTTAGCTGGGCATTTAATGGGTGGTTGGTTGGTTTGGTTGGGGTTTTTTTTGTGTGTGTGTGGGTATGTTTGTTTGTTTTTTTTGAGAAACATGCTGACACTTGGGGAATTGTGGGCTCTTTTCCAGAGTGGAGATTTAGGTGACATGCTTTACTGAATTCTTGTTTAGATAGTCTCACAGAGTATCTACCAATACAGGAACATTATGTAATTGGGATAGGTATCTTTTGTAAGTTTCACGTGATTTAATTTTATTCTTTTCTAGTATTCTACCTAGATACTTCAGAAAAAAAGTATTTATTCTTTTAGAGGAAATACATGCCATATACTATAAAGAACACCCAAGCGCTGTTAGTCCCCGTGGGCCTTGAAAGTGCCAATATTGATTAGTCAAAGGCGTTTGCAGACAATCCGAGGGAAAATTTTCACGTTGCACTCTTCTTTAAACACAGAAACTCCACACTGTTTCTTCATCTCTACCGAAGATGAAAATCATCTTTTTGTCATATGTCTTGCTCTCCTTGTGAAACTGATTGCATTTCAATTTCTCCATCCTTTGTTCCCCAGGAGTTCAGTATTCTGTTCCCATTAGGCTTTTGCTGATCACTAGCCTATGTGTATGTAGGCTTCCAGTTCTCATGTTTTCTCCCTTCCCTACCCTTGTTCTTTCCAGAGTCTTGTTCAAGATGTTAATTTGTCTCATTTAGGTTTGATAAGGAAACGTTTTTGGACATTTGTCAGGGGTTTGCATGAATATTGTAACTTCTGTGGTTTTTGGCTGAATTCAGCAGAAGTAACTTCAATATCCAAATAGCTAAGGCCAGCAATCTGTTCAGTTTGAATCTCTTCCTTCAAAGGAGGAAGCATGAAAGCTTCTCAAAAAGTCACAGAATCATAGAATTATTTAGGTTGGAAAAGACCTTTTAAGACCATTGAGTCCAGCCATTAACCCAGCACTACCACGTTCTTTACTAAAACATGTTACTAATATATTCACTTCAACACCATTCTATTAATGCTAGCTGATTCATTATGAGACAAACACTTGTCTGAGAAAATTTGGTTGTTAGCTAGAAAATCTGAGAACAAACGAAAAGAAATGTTGCAGAAAACTGAATGATGTCTTTACAGTAGGAATTGATGGCTGTTATTGATCAAAGTGTCACCAGCTATTTTATGAAAAAAAACAAACATATTTTTCTCTTTGACAGATTCTTAACTTTTTCAGTTAGGTTTTCTAGGTTCTTTTAAGTTGAACAGCTGTTGCTGATGGTTTTCAACAGCTTTTAACCATTATATGTAGTTTTATACTGGTCAATAGTGCCTTTTTGTTCCTAAGGTTTTGGGGGTTTTTTGAGTAATTATCACCATTCATTTTCTACAAAGAAGAAAAGATTCCTTCTAGTGCTTGGCTGTTATTTAGTTTCTGGTGTTGGGTCACGAACCTCACAGTAATTATTTGTTTTTTACTGGAATGCTGCTTGAAATTTAGTGGAATGAATAAATGGAAGAACTTTGTTTATCGGGAAGAGAGAGAAAACATCAGCATTTGGGGAAATTAATAAGAAGCTTACTGAGCAAAATATTTTGCATAAAAAACCTCAACCAACAAACACTTAAATTAAAATTTTGACTTTTTTTTCTTACTAGAGATAGCTGTGATTACTTAAAAGATTTGAATATTATGCCTGTTGTAATGCAAAAATGTCTGTGAAGGCTACTTTTTAGTCTTGAATTCTTTGGAGCTAAAATATTTGTTCCCAACTGGGTACTTGAGGGATCTCTCAGGATGCAGTACAGTTATATGTAAACAAAAGAAAAGTTTTCCTGTGTCAAGGGAAATAAATGCCTTCAGCAAGATATTTTAAATTTGTTTCCTTACAAGTACAATTGAAGATTATTTCCTTCAGTTACATCAGTGTACGTACATTTAATATTTGAATGTTTTTACTGTAGTGGCTTTATGTACAAAATTTAACCACTTTAGAACCAACACTTTATCATCATGTTTTATATCATGAAATTTTATCCTGCTGATTTAATCTTATGCAGTTAAAATTATTTGGTGGCTTTTTTGTTTCTTGCTAACAGTTACATTTTCAAGAGGGAAGTGAAGCCTAGTAATGGTGTGTTGCTTAAGCTAATCACACAAACAGTTCTCTATTTTGTTTATTTTTAGAGAAGACCTCAGCAACATTTGTTGCAGAACACTGAAGAACTTGTAAATGTTACATGGTTCTTGAAAGCAAGTGCAGACCACTTCAGGATACAAGATGGATGTAATGTTATTTTAAAAACAGATCTACTTAGTGCACTGGATTTGTCTGGTTTTCTAGGAGGCCAGTGCTTAGGTGGAGAAGTATTAGTTTTCAGTCTGAGGAAACTGCTTGGTAGCAAAGCAGTCAAGTGTGCAGATAAGAAGCATTGAGTATATACTCTGAATTGTGAGTCTTTAGATGAGATGATTATATCGTATATTCCGTTATGCATCTGTTCTGTGCAAGATCAAAGAGAAAAATAGCACTTCAGTAAAAATCCTAGCACTCATAAACAGTTTATGCTGAAGTTTTCTAAGAAACCAGTTGTCAATCTGTCTTTTTTTCTTTTCATCCAGGTTCTTAAGCCACTAGATGTGAAAACCAAATTCTACAATGCTGAGGTGAGAGCAATGTGTATTTGGGTTTGGTTTGGTGTACTGGGTTTATTGCTTTACAATAGATGGTTAGATTAAGTTCAGATGACAATCTTTCTCAAGAAGCAAATCTAAAAGGAAAAAATGAGGTGGTGTGTTTGTACCATTTAGTTTAAAAATAGATGTACTTTTGATAAAGGGTGAAAAGGGATGGTGACTAAGGCAGACATGTTAGGATCTTAATGCAACTGACATATTTTGCATATTTTCCACTTTCCCGTGAATTCAGATGCTTCAAGTTGCTTGTATATTTAGGCCGATAGAGTACTTAGAGTAAGGAGATTAATTGTTCTTAAAGTAGATAATAATAATTTACAAAATTTGGAAAATTTATGTTATTGAACAGAAGGGTCATACTTATACTAGGGATGTCCCAGAGTAATATGACCCCTCTGTTCAATAATTTAAATTTTAGTTTTGTGGCAGTTATACATAGTGCTCTGAAACTACATCCCCTTATATATGCCTTGTATTTGTTTGGACATATTAGGCATCTTAGGCTATTTATGAGAAGAATTGTAACTGAAGGTGGCAGAGTGGAAACTCTTACAAGTTACATACAGCATGCTTTTTTTATATGTAGAGATTCCCTGTGGATATAATTATTTTGTAGGTCTGTTGTAGGGTATAAACTTCCACAATATCTGATTACTTAGAGAAGCTAGGACATTAGTATCCATCATTATCACTTACCTGTTTTGTGATAATAAAGAGATTAGTTTTGTATCATACTCTATTGTTTGTACAAAGTTCAGACTGAAACTAGCCAAGTACTGTGAGAACCTCCATTATGAGTATTAAAACTTTTTCTATGACCACTAAAAATATGGCCAGCTATTACACTGCTTGAAAACCTTCTTTATTGTTTTTAATAGTTCAAAATAGTTTTAACAATAGAATGAAGTTGTAGCTGGCTTATGTTGCAGTGAGTAGTAGATGGAAGGAAAAAGACCAAAATATCAGTGAGAGGAAGAGAAAATATATGGTATTTTGGCAATGTGAAAGATATTTTAAGCTAACAAGAAGATATTTTACTCTCCTATTTATTCTTAACTAAGCAGACGTATGTGCTATGATTTTGCATGTAGAAGAGCAGAGAGCATCTAAACCTATTCTAATTATTTACCTCCATCATAGTCACACCTGGGGTTGATCATGCAAGATTATGGCAATAGAGGTATTAAAGATCTATTTCTTTCCCTTCCTGATAATATCAATAGAGAAAACAGAAGGGAAAAATAACAGAATTTATGCTCTACAAATGAGGATTCCAGATGCAAAGTTCTGTCTTGTTCAGCGCTGTGCAGGAAACTTTCACAGCAGAGAAAATCTTTACAGAATGAATAGCATATAAATTGAGACATTTAATACATGCTGTGTAATTTGTTTAGAAGGAGGATAAATCGAGGCATAGATCATAAGTGATACAAATATTATAATAAAGAGGAAAAAAAAGAAAAGAAAAAAAAAAACCCACCACATTCCTAAAAATACCTTGGTACATGTATCTAGGCCAGAGGCTTCATGGCTTAGGCTGACCAGGAGTGAGATATCCGAGTAGGATCACAGTGTAAGCACATTCTGCAGGTTAGGTGCTCTTACAGGATTGGTGTTATCTGTTAATGGGTATGACTGAATGTCTCCTCCTGTGCTTTAAGAACAAAAATAATCCTCAGAAACTAGGTAATTCCTCTGGAAACAAAATAAACCTCCATTTTGCGTGTGGATTATATTATCATTGCAGATAAAAAAAATATGTGATAGGGGAAAGAGGGACAGAAATACTGAATTAAATGTTGCTGTCATTATCCAATTCCTGTGTAAATAGTGTTTTCTGCTGAAACGCTTAGAAACTATTATTTTGCTGACTGGCCTTGATAAGGGACTTCTAGTAAACTCCATTCCTCATTTAGCCACCAATTCCTCATGATAAAGATACATGAGAAGCTGTAGTGTCTGAGCTGGTATTTGTGGGGGTTTTAATTTTTTTTATATATTTGGGCAGGGGAGGGTGTTGGGTGTTTTTTGTTTGTTCATTAGGGTTTTTTTCCCCATAAAAGATTTTAAAGGCTGTTTTGTTGTTTTGCCTTTGTTCTTCCAGTTCAGAAATTTATGTAACTTCCATGACCATAGTATCCATATGATTGATTGAAATATATTTTTAAAAGATTTTGGGTTATATTAACTAAGGAATTCTCATTTGCCCACCAGATTGATAAAGTACTATTCGTATTTCATCTCTGAAGGTTTATAAAGTGCTATGTGTTATGAACACAGAAGTCAAAATTTAAAAGTAGTCAAAATTTAAAACCCTCGAAATAAGTCTTTGGTTAGATGTTGTATGTAATACTACATTGCCATCAAATTACCAAGACTTTAATCCTGAATATTATGAAACACTGTTATTCTTGGGAGTAGGGAGTGGGGGAGGGATTAGTATGTGTCAGTAATTAGTTAACTAAATTAAGCCTTTAAAGATTGACTAACTTGTTAAAGTGTTACCATTAATATTACAGATGGTGCTATCTATTAATGAAGTCTGCCATTAAAATTGTTTTCTACTATAAATTACAATCAATAACAAGGAATGATGCTGAAACTTAATTTTTTTGCTTGTTGCTCCTGTTGCAGTAGCATCCAAATCAAGTGCCCACTAAACACATGCCCTGTCAACCTAATCTGCTGCAATCCTGAGATTGAATTACCTGCCTGGGTCTGTAGAAAGTCTCTCAGATTTAGGTGTGCCTCAGAAAGGGCTCTGTAAAAGGTTCTGTTCCTGCAAACATGCACAGGGAAACATCTATGCAGACACTTAAGAAAACAAAGCTTGCATTTAAAGCCTGATTCTTGGAATGATGGATATTCAAAAATTACTTTTTCCAGATTGTTATGCTTTTCTAGAATACCACATTATTGTTATTTTGAGACCTTATGTATGTGGATACTTCAAATTATCTGTGAAACGACAAGGACCATTTTCCATTTCATATATAATCCATTGCATGGATTTAAATTCAGGACAAACTTTAATTTACTCAAAAACTAACTCTCTTTTTTGCGTCAGTTTGTTCTGCCATATCTTATCTGTGACTTATGTGCCTTAGGTTCTACTCTGGGTTGGTTCTGAAGCAAAGCTAGTAAACCATGTAACCATACTAGCTACAACTTATTAGAAATGTAGTTGTCATCTTTGTTTGCATCCATTTTTATTTATGCTTCTGTCTTACTAATGCTATCTTGTTTCGATGGTGCAAAAAAAACGCAGAAATTCATTTTGTTTGAAAGTTAGCCTCCTTTTTCTTTAACATTTAACCCTAATTTTTCTAATGTGTTCTTTTTTTTTTTATTTTCCCATTAGAGTGACCTCAGTTCTGTGGTAATTTTTATTTATTTTTTTATAAATATGTATGCTTTTTCAATTGCCTATTTGTCTCTGTGCTTGTTGACATTCTTTTAAAAACATAATGGAAAAGCAATGTTTGTTCTGCATATCATGAACTGATTTTTCTTACCTTTGTATGTGCAGCTAATCATTTAAATAGTTAGCTCTTTCTTTAATACCCATTGTTGAAACTAAAAGTTGATTATTACAGACTCTGGCTTGTGGGTGATCTTCCTGTAAAATACCTCACCAAAATTTGACTCAATTATTTGAAAATGGGAGTTAATTCCTTCTAAAAATTTCCTGCTTTTGATCCATAGAAGTGTAAGTTTTACTACAGCATGGCTTGTGCAAGGTGTGACAGAGCTTTTCATGTCTGGTTGGTGGAGACAGTGGGTTTGAGGAGAGAGCAGCAGTTGGATGTTCTTCCTTCCTTTCGCTAGCTGGAACTGCACTTTTCAACTTCTAACTGCATGTAACGGTTGATGAGTTAGTATGACACCTCTGCAGTCTCACTTTAAAGTGTGCCTTTTATTGAAATAAACTGCATTCTTCTGAAGTGCTCAAGATTTTTTTTTTTTGTTTTCTTTTTGCAAAATGATATTAAGCCAACTTAGGAATAACAAAAAAACTAACTTGCTTTTTCATTATGCTGCTTGTTTTTTCTTTTCCCTTTCAAATTAGCTTTTCCTAAACTTCTGCCTATGGTTGCTGCATTGAAAACAACTAAAATTTGGGTAAATAGACACTTTGCGCAATGGATTTATGGGATATAAGCAGTATCAATTTAAGTGACAGTCAGGTAGTAGTAGTAATGATTACTGAGAGCCACATTTTAGTTGGCATTATTTCCAGCTCCTGCAAGTGTGAGATGTGTGCATAACCTATGGAGCTTGCAGTTTTCATTATTATCTATATATACTATCATCTGTTTTGTGTTTAACATGTTTATAAGGCACAATAAACAGTTCCAATACCACTCTGTATTTCTCTTTCTAACTTAATGCCTTTTGAGACTAAAAATATCTTGACACTTTATCCCACTTTTATTTTGTAATTTACAAGCAGGACTACCATTTATATAATGAAGTAATTTATTTACACTGATTAAAAAGAAACTGTAAGCTTCCTTCCACCTTCCCTATAACAATACTTTAAAAAAGCCCAATTATTTATCATAACGAAATCCCTAAACTGAATTTATAGAATAGAGTATTTCATCTGGAAGGGACTTATAATGATCATCTAGTCCAACTGCCTGAATCAGTAACTCTCTTCTAAATAGCGATTCAGTAGTTGTTTTTTTGTTTGCTTGGTTTTTTTTTTTTTTTCTGTTTTTGTAATTGGCACTTGTGCTGATATCTCTAGTAGACTTGACTCTTCTGTAATTATTCTACCCTGTGATTTTTGGAGTTGAAAAGTGACTTCACTGGTCTGAAATTTCACAGTATCAGTGAGGCAAAAACACCTCTACCTTAATGTTTTCTTTTCAGATTTTCACACAGAATCACAGAATCCTAGGGGTTGGAAGGGACCTCGAAAGATCATCTAGTCCAACCCCCCCTGCTAGAGCAGGGCCACCTACAGTACATCACATAGGAACATTTTCAAGTTTAACAGTCTGTAGTTTTTATTCCTATACTAGAAATGGTTCTGAGAGACCATCTTCAGGCATTAGCCTCATTTAACATGTATGTGTACTGGGTTGTTTTGAATGTAGACCACTAGTTAAATTGTTGGATGCATATAATACTAGTAACCATTGGCATGATGCAGCTGACTGAGAGGAGAGGCTGGTTTTTTTCTTTTTAGCCAGCACACCAATGTTTCAGAATAATAATAAAATCTCACAGCATGTACCTGAACTATTTTACTTCAGTGAAAGAAAAACAAACACTTATTAATTTTTTTTTTATATACAGCTTGATGCACTAGTAATCTGGCATGGCATGTCACTGTGCACTGCAGTTCTTTACCATTTATTCTATTCTTTTCTTTTTTGATAATTTGGATTTAAACTTGAACCACTATTGATTTGATGAAAGTTTTGGGAAGTGATGACCTGATGCATTATAAACAAGCAATAGCTAGAACATAGAAAAATTATCCCACATCCATTGTTTGGCAAGATACCTGTTGACTAACACTTTTGCTCCTATTGTTACCGGGATTAAGGTTTTTTCTTGCATTAATTAATTTGATTTGCAGGCATGAACTTAACATGTGACTATTTTTTTTTTTTAACATTAGGACTGCCTATTCTTTTTCAATAACACAAATCACATTTTCATGAACTTGTACTTTTGTTTTTTTTCAGACTGATGAAGTGTTTTTGGAAGCTCAGATTCAGAATATCACTACCTCTCCAATGTTTATGGAGAAGGTTTCTTTAGAGCCATCCATGATGTACAATGTTGCAGAACTGAACACAGTTGACATAGCAGGGGAAAGGTATGTTCAAATTCAGGACACTTTGAAAATCTGTGTGTTATAATTTCAGGAGATAAAAGCACTACAGTTAACAAGTTGTCTGTAATGGAAGGCTTGTACTACTTTGATTTACAAAGATCAAATTCTTGTTATTTATTCAGCTGGTAAAGCTGTTGCAGTTTTCTTTTTACAGAAACTACTCTATTTATAAAATATTTTTAGGTTTTTTATATTTTTATAGAAACTATTCTATTTATAGAAACTGTTCTTAAAACTTTGTATATCTATCTAGTATACAAATCCCCAGTTTAATCCTCAAATAATTTGTCACATGGATGACATGGTAACATAAAAATGTAGTACTACAGCATCTCCTATACAAAATTTAGCCGACATCTGGTTCTCCCTCGATCTGTGTGTTCTTATTTAGCTTTATAGGACCCATCTGACTTGTCCTTCCTTCCAGTAGACTGGTAGCTGTTTTCAGTTGTTCAAATCAAGAACTAGGAAGGCAGCAGTCAAGGTGAATTAATGGAATGCCATTATAGTATATTGGAGTATAAAAAACTGTCATGCTGAGAAATTGTCATTTAGTGTCAATCAGTAAAACACCCAATACCAGAACTGTCCACTGTGTTAAGTAAACTGTTGTGGGTAAAACAAGCTTGTGATTTCTGGGTAGAAGTTAACTTTGGCTTTTTGTACTTTGCATTTCCTTGGGTTTTTGGAGGAGGAGACGTTTGGGTGCTTCGCGGAGGGGGATGAAGTGAAAATTCTATCTTCTCCTTCCCTGTCAAAGGATTCACCTGCAAGCCTAGAGGAGCCTTGTTCTTACGAAGTGTTTGCATCTGCTGTAACAGTTCTTGTCCTGAACAGGAATCTTGGGCTCATTACACTGAGATGTACTGAGAGGGAGCCAAGAAGCAGAAATAAAATTGCCAGCATTGTTGTGTAAATGCTAAAATGCCAGATAATAAATTGTAATGTGAAGTGGATTTCCACCTCAGTTCTCTCTGGCTTAGATGAATTGTTAGTTTGGTTTTTTTTTCACCTTAATCCTACATAAATTCTAGAATTGTTTTCTGTTGTAAAAATACGAAAATGTTCTATATGGTTTGCCACAAATAAAATACACACCAAGACTGGTGAGGAAAAAAGGTTGCGTTCTTAAGTCTTCTTAAAAATAATTGCTTAAATTAACACCAAGTATTTTATGTTTTAGTGAGTCTACTTTTGGCTCAAGAACTTATTTACAACCTATGGATACACGTCAGTATTTATATTGCCTAAAACCAAAGCAAGAGTTTGCAGAGAAAGCTGGAGTAATAAAAGGTGTAACAGTTATTGGCAAACTAGACATTGTGTGGAAGACTAATCTGGGTGAACGAGGAAGGCTGCAAACTAGCCAGCTCCAAAGAATGGTAAGTTTAACTTAAGTGTAAATTTAGCTTAGAATCTTAAATCATAGAATCATTAGGGTTGGAAAGGACCTCTAGGATCATTAAGTCCAACTTGTATCCTAACATACATCCATCCATCTCTCTCTTTCTCTCTGTGTCTCTCTCCATTAGACCATAGCTGCAAGTGCTGCATCCACTTGTTTTTTAAACACCTCCAGGGATGATGACTCTACTACCTCCCTGGGTAGGCTGTTCCAGTGTCTCACCACTCTCTCAGTGAAGAATTTCTTCCTAATATCCAATCTAAACCTCCCCTGACACAACTTGAG
>VWZY01001552.1:138082-150902 GCA_013399075.1 Chloroceryle aenea | reverse complement strand
AAGGACCAGAAGGAGGATCCAGAGACCTATAGGCCTCTCAGCCTGACCTCGGTGCCTGGCAGGGTTATGGAGCAATCATCCCGAGTGCNATCACTCTCTACAACCACCTGAAGGGAAGGTATAGTCAGGTGGGGGTCAGGCTCTTCTCCCAGGCAACCAGTGACAGGATGAGAGGGCAGGGCCTGAAGCTGTTCCAGGGGAGGGATAGATTGGATCTTAGGATGCACTTCCTCATGGAAAGGGTGATAGAACACTGGAATGGACTGCCCAGGGAGGTGGTGGAGTTGCCATCCCTGGAGGTGTTTAATGAAAGATTGGAGGTGGTGCTCAGTGACATGGTCTAAATGATGCCATGGTGCTGTGTTGTAGGCTGGGCTTGATGATTGTGGAGGTCTATTCCAGGTTCAGAAATTCTGTGATTCTGTGATGTTATGTAAAAAATTTCTGTGAAAGCAGGAAAACAGCTTTTTTTTCAAGTAACTAAACAAGTAATAGTACCACAGCTTAACTGCAAGTGTCTCTGGTTTGAACCCGTCTTTGGTTATTTTTTACTGATGCTTCCAAAGCCTTTATTTGGAAGAGATGGATAACTAGCATCACATACTCATGTTCTCAGTTCCACACTTTATGTTCCTCCGTCATGCCCACCTTGTCAATCTTTTGCTAACTCTTTATTTGGTTGTTTCTCATATTTCTGAGTTTGTTCTGTTCCTTTCTTACCCGTGTTTTCTCCCATTACTGAATGTAAAGGTGACTTTTTGTTGAGCAGTTGCTAGAACTGCTGTTGTTTATGTGTATCTGGTGGTATTTTTCCCATGTGCATTATCCTGCGCTTTTCAGCGTTGATGTTTGTCTGCTTTCTTGAACAGTCACTGCATAATGAAGTCTCTCCTCAGTTCTTCGCAGCTAGGCCGCCTTCTCACACTGCTGGGGGGGAGAATGGACTCTGGCAACTCCAGGGAGTTATACAACAAGGACCTTTATTACCAGTACATCCTTAGTTACACAGAGCAAGCCCCACTGATCCCGCACACCAACAGCAGTGCTGATGGGGTTCATGCCATAGCCCACAGGCTGTTCACGTGCCTAAATCCACTACACGACTGGTTGCTGTTTAACTCACCCAGTACCCCCCACGTCCTGTTTTTCTCTACTTTGCTCTGCTTTATCTTCTTACTTTATTGCCTTTTCTCCACCATTCTTCCTCTGCGCTCTCTCCATGGTTCAAGGACAGTCCCTGATAACAGTGTCTGTTTTCTTCCAGCCGAGATCCCACATACTGCCAGATGGCTTCGTTTTACCAAACTTCCTGTTTGGTTGCTGTTACAGGTTGTTTTGAATTTGTTGGATTGGGGTGCATCCACATGTGCTGAAAGAGCTGGCTGATACCGTTGCTGAGCCACTCTTCATCATTTTTGAAGAGTCATGGAGAGCAGGAGAGGTACCTGATGACTGGAAGAAAGCCAATGGCACTCCAGCCTTCAAAGGCAAGAGGGAAGACCCAGGCAACTACAGAGCAGTCATCCTCACCTTCATCCCTGGAAAGGTGATGGAGCAGCTTATTCTTGAGACCATCTCCAAGCACATGGAAGAAAAGGAGGTTATCAGGAGTATGGATTACCAAAGGGAAATCCTGCTTGACTAATCTGATATCCTTCTGTGTAGCCATGACCAAATGAGTAGATTAGGAAGAGCAGTGGATGTCATTTACCTTGACTTCAGGAAGGCTTTTGATACTGTCTCCCATAACATCCTCACAGGAAAACTCAAGAAATGTGGCATAGACAATTGGTTTGTGAAATGGATTGAAAACTGACTAAACAGAGTTCAGAGGGTTGTGATCAGTGGCAGAGTCAAGTTGGAGGCCTGTGGCCAGTGGTGTTCCCCAGGGATCAGTACTGGGTCCAGCTTTGTTCAGTATCTTCTTCAAAGACCTGAATGAGCAGGTTTGCTGATGATACAAACCTGGGAGGGGTGCTGACTCACCAGAAGGCTGTGCTGCCATCAATGAGGTCTGGACAGACTGGAGAGCTGGGCGAAGGTGAACCTCACAAGGTTCAGTAAGGACAAGTGTGGAGTCCTGGAGTCCTGCATCTGGGGAGGAATAACACCAGGCACCAGTACAGGTTAGAGGTTGCCCTGCTGGAAAGCAGCTCCATGGAGAAAGGCCTTGGAGGCCTAGTGGACAGCGAGTTCCCCATGGGACAGCAATGTGCCCTTGCAGCCAGAAAGGCCAGTGGCATCCTGGGGTGCATTAAGAAAACTGTGTCCAACAGGTGAAGGGTGGTTCTCCTCCTCCTCTACTCTGCCCTGGTGAGACCACACCTGGAATACTGTGTCCAGGTTTGGGCTTCCTAATTTGAGACAGGGATCTACTGGAAAGAGTCCAGTGAACAGCTACAAGGATGACACCCAGCAGTAGGACAAGGAACAATGGGTTCTTGAACAATGGGGAACTTGAGCATAGAAGGTTCCACCTCAACATGAGGAGGAACTTCTTCACTCTGAGGGTGACAGAGCACTGGAACAGGCCTCCCAGTAAAGGTTGTGGAGTCACCTTCTCTAGAGACTGATAACCCCTCTGGATGCATTCCTGTGTGAAATGCCCTAGGTGATCCCGCTTTGGCAGGGGGGTTGAACTTGATGATTTCTAGAGGTCCCTTCCAATCTCTACCATCCTGTGATTCTACGAATGGTGTAGGTCCTAGTACTACATTTCATTTTTCTTTTCTTTCCTTATTTTTTTTCCCATTTACCATTTTCTATGCATGCAAGATCTTTCATATTCCAAGAGAGTTTGGCTTACTTCAGAGTCTTTGGTGAGCAAATATCAGGTATCTATCTCTTGGAGGCCATATCAGGTGGATGTCCCTTGTCCAGGTAAAGGTTGCTGAGTACTGTTTCCTAAGTGTGGTAGTTATTGTCTTTGCTACAGTGTCCATTAATTGCCTGTACAGATGCCAGTTTTGCAGTCAGTAGTTACCAGATTTCCCAGGAAACCCTTTAAAAACGTGGGTATGGTACTGGCCATCTTTGTTCTCCTGTGGTGCAAAGGTAGTTGTAAGCAACAGGTAACTCCCGAGGGGTTAGCTGGTTTTTATTTTGCATTTCTGTGGTTGCCACCTAATCTGAGTGGTTTGTTATGGTTCATCTGTATTTGTTGGATCATTTACTGGTATTTGATTTGAGACACACCTGATGCACTGTCTGTAAGGAAAAACTCTGTCACTGGGTATGTGCAAGTGCATTTACAATAAATCTGGATACAAAAATGACGTTGTTCTTCTGCTCTGTCTTTATCTTTGTGTGCATCCTGCAAGACTGGAACATCTGTTACCCTTAGTGAGTGTCTCACAGGCTACCTACTCCTAACTCCTCTAAAATCAGCTCTGTTAGTTTTCAGATTTATGCCATTTCCAGTTCTTCTTCACCTTTTTTAGCTTGACTTTTTCAACTTTTGTATCTAACCTGTCATGCTGAAGGATGTTGCCCTGCTCTAACTCATGTCTTTACTGCTGCTGTTTATGTTGTTTAGTCAGCCTGGATTCTGTTTGGTCTTTCTGAAGTGCTTAGTAAATACTGGGCATATGGTCTAAGCCTCTGGGGTAGCATATTTACAGAAGTTTTCCTGTTACTTTCAAGGATTTTTACACTTTTAAAAAGCATTGTAATTCCATATAATTCACCTTCCTTTGAGATGAAATACAACAGCAATTGATTTCTTTTCTTTTTTCCCCTGCTTTCACACGTGTTGGATCTTGGCACATGATGATTCCTGTTCTAGAGCTCTTCAACAGCAATATTCTTGAGCACTGATCACAGCTGCTTCCTAGCTAGATTATTCCATTCCCAGTCCTGTCTTCAACTCTCCTATGAATTAAGCAATTTTTTATGTGGGTTTTGAGCAACTTTCTGTAACTTCACCTCGTCATTATGCAAGCCACCCCCCTTCACACTTACAGTCTTGGGCTTTAAAGTTTTTGTACTAAGTTTACATGTTTAATTTGGGGTGAGCATAAAGGCATCATGAGTTTACCATTCTGTAGCACTGGGTAGAAATAGGCTGTATCTGAGGGAGCACTTCCTACCTTGAGAGTTATCTAAGAAGTGAAAAGTATCTCTCTTAAAAATAGTAGCACTGCCAAACTTGTTTGAGAAACTGTGTCCTGTCAGTTTTGCTGCTGACATTATCTCTGTAGTTTAGACTTGCTGCATGTAATTTCTGCTTTATTTTCTCTCTGAAAAATGTATTTTGATACCTGGATTGAAGGAGTTGTTTTGTTTTTTTTTTTCCTGATGCATAAAATTGCACCTTCCATAATAGTTTGCCTTGGTCATTAAGGAGAACCCTCAATGGCAGTATCTTTGGTAGTCTTTCAGGTACACATGGGAAATACAGCTGAAAAGAATGCATATTTTGTTAGAGTGAAATATGAGAGATTTCTGACACGCAGAAAACAACAATGGTGGGTTTGAAGCCATAATTATGGATGCCTTAATATTAAACAATGAATTATTAAGGGTTTAGTGCAAGTCCTTTATTGTTTTTCAAGCTATTCCAGGGCTGAGAGGAGTGAAAACAAATTTCTCTAAAGGTAAGCTGCAAAATAGTTGCAGGGAAAAAGGTTTTACCTTCGGTATTGTTTATGATGTATAATACTGCCTTCACTTAAAAGATTCATTTTCTTTCCTACTTACAGCTTCTTTAGAAAATGAAGGTTGTGCTTCTTGTCCAATTTTGCCTAGGAAAAATTCACAGGCACACATTGTAGGCAGACACAGCTTGGGGCAGGAAGCCACGTACCTATTTCTGCTGCTTTGTGATCTTTCAGAGGAGTGAGATTAATTCCCTTGGCAAACTCAATGTGAAAAGAGAGGCTTTTTTTCATATTTATTATGACACATGGTATATTGAGCAAGCACCAGGTGTGTGAGGCTGTGAACAGGAATAACTTTTCATAACTAATTTGTTTCCATTAAACACTGTAGAGTGTAAAGGAAGAAGAAAACCAAAGTACTGTTGAAACCAACCAGTATTCTTCAAAGAAATATCACCCATGGGAAATACTGGAGATCCCACCAGTGTGTGGCTGTCAGAGGCCAGCTTGCAGTGGTTTATATGAACAATCTCTATATATGTGTGCTTGTGATCCCTGGAGGGGGGGAAAGAAGACTGAGAAGAAATTTGGGAAAGCAAAAGGGGAATAAATAAAATCACAGCAAGAGATTAGCTATTGTTCTCTGGAAATGGTGACGTTTGGCTTAAATCCTAAGACCTTGAAGTGTCTTTGTGTGTGATCATCATACATGACTGAATTGCTGCTGGCTGCTTTGGCCCCTCATAAAATTAATGCTTAGATAAAATTAGAAGCTGGCAGTGTTTTTCAGGCTGTGCCACTAAAAATGCATTGCACCAATCCTCTCTCTGCACTTTGGCATGCATGGGAGCAGAAAGAGTGGGAAGCTATTGAAACTAAGGCATAACGTGTTTTGAAGTTGGATTTCTTCCATAGTGATCAACTGTGCAGCTCTTAAGAAGGCCTGGAAACAAAACAGATTTGCAATAGGAGTTTGGTGTGGCTCAACATGTAAAAGCAGCTCCACAGACATTATTTGTCCTTGAGAAATGGCAATCATATCTTCAGTTATTTGAGAAGTCTGCTGATTTTTGCCTGGTATTTTAATTTTCTTATTGCTGTGGTAAATGCAGAAAGCTACAACCAACCTCTGTGCTCAGAGAGACAAAAGAGCTAATTGGCAGGCACTCAATTTTGTGATGCAAGGGACAAGACATAAAAAATGGTTTATTAATGGAATCATAATCTTCTGTTGCTTTACCTGGCATGCAATTTGTCCAATACAACATAGCTCCTCTGAAGGCTCACAAACTGAAACTGCTGGCAAGAAGGATGCCTTTGATGTCATTCCCTTGAGGGGAAGTATGAGGGTACAGAAGTTTTGTTAATAGTTGTCTGAACAAGCCCATTGATCAGTCATTGAATTGGTAGGCAAAACACATCTGGATCTGTCAGTAGCAGTGGAAGATGCTTTTACATTCTGTTTCTCAATGCCACCCTGTTACCGTGTTGGGCTGTTGAAAGAGGACTTGTGTGGGTATGGTCCTTGAGTTTTCAGCACAATTAGCCAACTTGCACTAGTTGCCATACTTTAAACAGCAGTTGGACTGATATTAAGCCTTGCATAGTGAGGACAATTAAGAGTTATTTCCTGGATAAGCTGAATTTAGAACAGGCTTAAGAGTTGGTGCAGGTTTGTACAGGTGCAAGTTTACCCTGGTGATGTGGTACCAGTGCAACTCTCTCCATGATATTCTGCTTTTGTTTGTAGTACTTGATAATCATGGAAACATATTCTTGATAAACAGAAACTTAGGAAGTCTAAGCTTAAACATATATTATTTTGTTCCCATATATTCTGTTGTTTTGTGGGGAACAAAATCAATAAGTGCTAAACTAAAACAGTAAGTACCACTTGATAAGTAACAAGCTAATGGAACTTGGTTTAAGTACTGGGTTTATTTGTTTTAAAATAGGGTTTCTAGCTGGAGTGATAACAAGACAAAGGTAGGAAATATTTGTTCAACCTTACTGTTATTTTTTGTAACGATTTGATATGTTATAAAATACCACACAAATAGCTGTTGACTGAATTAGTTAAGATCAGTTCATTATACTAATATTTTAAGTAAATGTTATTTATGTAGCTCTGATTCCTGGATCTTTTCTGTTGTCCCTGCTTTGCTTTAAGTCTTAATTTTATCTTTTTCTTTCCTACAGGAGAATATAGCATATACCTCTGCATCATTTTCAGTTCCTTTCTCTTTTCACCTCCTATCTCTTTCCTTTTCTCCCCACTCCTCTTCACCTCCATCTTCACCACCTCTGCATCTTCTGTTTCTCCTTTCTTCTGCCACTTCTTCATTCTGTGTACTGAACTTCTTTCAAATTCATCTTACCAGTGTCTCTCTCTGCCTCACATGACTATCACCCACTCTAAACAGAGCATCTGTGCACAGTTTTGGAAACATTCAGGTACTTAAAACCTAGATAGCTACTGTACTAGCATGAAGAGAAGACGGGGGGGGGAAATATCCATTAAGCATATATTAGAATAGCCCTTGGACTGGCTTTGCAACCTAGATTGTATCAGCTCTGCAAGGTCTCTGCCTGCTTGCCAAACTTCTCTCTGTTCAAGCATTAGATATGAAGTTCCTTCTTACCTGGGACCTGGTCTAGTCCTGCTGCCTGTGCCAGACAGCCTGCCTGCCAGCTGCCTGCCATGCTGCTGGTGCTCCAGCTACCTTTGGCCACCAGGCACCATCCCTGAGGCTTTGAAAGGGGAAGCAGTCTTTAAAAATCAAGATTAGCTGTCTTTTCTAAGGAGTTGCTGTAAAAATTAAGAGATAAATGTCTCTATAGTTTTCTTAGGCTAGCATGGTAAAAATGACTGGCTTCAGATTAATCAGTAGAAAAGAAGTGAATTTTACTCAGCATTGACTATCAGTACTTTATCAGGGATTACTGAGTTGCTGGAAAAGGACAGGTGTTAAAAATCCTGTCACATTGTTCAATGATTTGAGATTTTTTGCCATTTAATGAGTTTGAGGGTTGTGCCACTCCTCAAAAACAAGTTTCTGACGCAGGCTTTCCCTTTTTTCAGTTTTATTTGGTATAGGTCATAAAGGATTTCTGATGCAATCTTTCTTAACTGAGTTTTTTTTCCACTTACAAAATCTGTAAGTTGATTTATCTGCAAAAACAGTGCCTTTGATTTAGCATGTAAGCTGTTTTTTATGTCAGTCATATTTTTCCATGGAAGACAGAAAAACCTAAATTACTTTGTGTCATTCAGCTGATTGCATAAGGCTTCTATTCCAAATTCATGGATGGATGGATCATTTCACTTGAATCTATTATGTAATTGGAAAGGTTAATTTCATTCAGAATTAAAAGGTACTGAATGGCTAGAAGTTTCTGTCTATAAAATACATTATTATTATTATTTAGCACAGAAGATGTTAACAGATTATACATACATGTTTAAAAATTAAATGTTACTTCAATTAAAATGTAGAAGCTTTCATTTTGCAAGATTATCTGATGCCATAGCAACAAATTACAATTACAAATGGCTTTGGGGTGTTGCCCACGTTCCTCCTTCTTCACCTCAGCCTATCCATGAAGCAAGAGATGAATTCTGACCTCTGTTTTCTAGCTTACCTTGAAAGAAACATAACCCCTTGCAAAGTAAAAAACTCTAGTTCTGGATCACTTGAAAGAAAACCAAAAGTAAGTCCATGTAGTGGACATGCTACTTGCTTATGCACTGTAATTAGAAACTTAGTTTTGGATCATACTGTGTTTTAGATCAGACTTGAGAAGATATGGGAGGACACTTCTGGGTTATATTTTAATTTGTAGTGATTTGCTGTATTATATTTTTTTCAGATTCAAGTATGGATTGATGTAGTTAGTGAGTTTTTAACAGTTTAAAAGAAAACCAGTAACACCAAATGTAATAAGCCAAATACAGCTGTCAAAACAAATATTCAGCTTATTAATGCATTTAGCTGGAGAAATCACTATGTACTTGTCATGGTTCAGAGTTAGGGCAGCCCCTTAGACCTATAACAGATGCTCTCTGTTCACCCCTCTCCTTCCCCAAAGGGGAAGAGAAAGGGAATAAGGGAGAGAGACTCAGCGATTAGAAAAGGAAACTGGAACAGCTCTAATGAAAATAATAATAGTAATAACAATAGAATATATACATTATATACAGAACCAGTATGGAACCCAAGCCCCTGATGGTAATGACATCACCTTCACCACTGATGCTGTGGAGCAGGCACTGGGGGTCCCAGCCTGGGCCCTGTAGCAGATGNAGGGCTCTGTCACCCTCAAGGTAAAGAAGAATTTCCTCATGTTGAGGTGGAAGTTTGTGTTCTAGTTTGTAACAGTTGCCCCTCATCCTATCATTGGGCACCACTGAAAAGAGACTGGCGCCTTCTTCTTGACACCCACTGCTCAGATATTTGTAAACATTAGTAAGATCCCTTCTCAGTCTTCTCTTTTTCCAGACTAGTCAGCCCCAGGTCTCTCAGCCTTTCCTCAGAAGAGAGATCTTACAGTCCCTTAATGATCCTCATAGCCTCTGTTAGACTCTCCCTAGTATTTCCCTGTCCGTCTTGAACTGGGGGGCCCAGAACTGGACACAATGTGGTCTTGCTAGTGCAGAGTAGAGGGGGAGGAGAATCTCCTTAATGTGCTGGCCACACTCTTCTTTATGCCCCCCAGGAGACCATTGGCCTTCCTGGCCATGAGGACACATTGCTGTCCCAGGGATAACTTACTGTCCACCAGGACTCCAAGGTCCTTCTCCATGGAGCTGCTTTTGAGCAGGTCAGCCCCTAACCTGTACTGGTGCCTGGTGTTGTTCATTATCTTAAGACACAAGTCTAGGAAACAGGACACGGGTTTTTGATTTTAATTTGTAAGTAACTGTTGCTTTATTTGCCTGGCATTGAGAGGATGATTTTTAATTTCTTGATGTGCTTGTAGTCTTATGTATCACACTGCCTTTTACAGTAATTGGGATGCTATAGCATCGGAGAAACAGGCATACAACCAAATTGTAGCAGTACAAATTCTGTTGTACCTCCTCTGCACTGACTCTGCCAATGGAAAACTCTGTTCTTGCCTTTTTATGATAGGTCTTTGGAGTTATTGTGGCATTTTTGAATTAGGGTTTCCATCGTTTCTGCCAACTCTGATGGTGCTGGGTGTTGTCTGCTGACCGTGGTCTTCTTGGGAGGCTTCTCCTCTAACTCCCAAAGAATGTGCTAAAGCTAAGTTCTTTCTAAAAGTAGAAGAACAAAAAGCATTTAAGTACTTAATTTAAGTACAAGACTACTGGAACAATAAAATGTGAAATGTGTTGTGTATGTTTTAACTTAATTAAAGAATAATTGGAGTCTTAATCAATAGAAATGTAACTTTAAACACTTGTGCTATGCTGTACTCTTATAATTTCCAGGACTGTTTGCTGAATTCTTCACATACTTTTCCTCTAATCTGTCTGTAATTACCATGTGCTATAATTAGATTAATATATTTTCATTTGTTGCAGCTACCCATTAGAGGAAAAATTTGAGCTTCTGCCTTTATATTTCTCCTGTATGAATGATTACAGAATTCTGTACTTTCGTTAAAGCTGCCTCAACTTAGGTGAAGATCAATCAGTTTAATGATGCATGGATGGAAACTTTCATTCTCTTTATAAGTTTCTCTATCTAGTGCTTAACTTTTTTTTACATATTTTTTTTCCCCCTTTTTTTTTTCTTAGATGATGAGTACCAGTGGAAGGGGCCCTTCTACTTCATCCAAGGAGCAGATCCTCAGTTTGGACTGATGAAATCTTGGGCAGTTGGAGACACTGAAAATGGAGATGATGAATGGGGAGAAGAAATCAAATTAGCAGAGCAAGCAGTGCAGGCTATTAACAAACTAAACCCTAAACCCAAGTTCTTTGTGTTGTGTGGAGACCTTATCCATGGAATGCCAGGTAATTAGAAGTGTAGAAAGGGGATCATAGCTCCATTTTCTTTGTTTCAGATTGGCAACAAGGCTGGTTTAATTTCCTGAACTTCACAATGCTCATTCACAAGATGTGGTATGCTGCTGTTATGGTGTTTTGGAAAACAAAAAGTGTTTTGTAGATGATTCTGAAGACATTATTGTGCTTTCTCCATCTGACTTCCTGTATCAATCATTTTATGGGTATACTTTTTTTAGTGGCTGTCTTTTCACTGGTCCTGAGGAATTTTCTTTGAAATAAAAGTTGTAAGAATGCACATAAGAATCCTTTCTTCTAAAGAACTTGGAGAAGCAAAATAGGAACTCTAGACATTGGGGAAAAACAATGCCAAGAAGAGAACAAAAATAGATAGGGCTTTTTGAGTACCTGAAGTGGGTGAAGCTCTGTCAGAATTCTCTCTTTTTCTAATGCTTACTCAATTCACCTGGTTCAATACCTAAATTCTTAAGAAGCTAAAATTCACCAAATTCAGGTTTTAGCATTCTGCCGTGTCATGGAAGGACTCTGAGATCAGTGTGGTTCTGTGTGCAGTCCGAGGGAGAACAACAGACCATCTAGAAAGGTGAGTTACAAAGTTTAGCAGTTGTAACTTTAGAAGAAGCTGGTAATATTTTCTGGTTTAAGAAGATAAGGAAAAAGTGTTATTACTAATTGACGAGTAGTCTGAAAAGCAGATGTAAGTATAATGTCTTAACATCTCTTAGTCTTGATAAGTAGCAGAGCTGTAGAGAACCTGAGCTATGTAGCTGACAGCACAACAATCCACCAAATTAGCTTGCAAATCNAGGCAGGCTTTCCAGACCCCTCACCAGCTTCGTTGCCCTTCTCTGGACCCCTCCAGCACCTCACTGTCCTTGTCCTGTGGTGCCAAAAACTGGACACAGTACTCAAGGTGCAGTCTCAATACAGAGTCCTGCCTGCTTTATGCTACACTCTGCTTGGTACTGCTCTTGGACCTGAGATGGTGCTTCACAGCATATTGGCACAACAAGGTTTTGTCCTTTCACTAGTTCCTTCAGTGTTCCACAAAGTGGTTTCTAAAACCTTAGCTGACAAGTTGGCAAGTCAAACTGATTGACATTATTTACAGGCTACAGACTCTCTGTTGACCAGAACATAATTTTAGTGATAGAGTGGAGAAGTGCAAAAGCGAACAGTTTTAAGCTTGATTGAATTTATTATGTAACACTTCAATAGCTTGCTGGTAACAGAAAATCTGACATTATGCAGCTGTTTTATTGGTTTATGTTCTGCCATTAATTTTGGAAGCACTGGTATAACCCAGAATCATAAAATACTGTCTTCCTGCTAATCATCTGCTCTTCCTATAGCAGAGGTTTAATAAGTACTTCAGTCAGGGCTTATAATTTGTGTAAGGCTTCCAAATATGTTATCATCAGTAGTCTTTGTAAGAGAAAGAAAATTCTGGAGAAGTAATAGATGTTCTACATCTTATTGGAGAGGATCTTCCAGCAATTTAAATAATCCAGGAAACAAATTAATTTAGTTTCACCTGGATATTTCTAAAAGGCTCATAAACCAATGCAGAGTTCCAATTACTTTTATCTATAATAGCCTTTTCTGTTGATGGAGAGTGAGTGAGAACTACAGAGATCCAGCAGCCTTCTCACTTCCCCTGGGTGCTGAATGGCTGATTGTCTGGATACAGTAACACTCCACGGTCTTGAGTATCCCTGTTGGTATGTGCTGGGGTTTCTTCTAGTAAGGGATCTCTGTAGTCATGATTGTCCCATTGTGTGTCTCAGACTTCAGTAATATTTTCAGTACAAACCTGCCAGGTATTTGCAAAACATTTATTGTGTCTTCATTTTGCTAATAAATATGGAAGAGGAACTGGATGGATTGTACCTCTGGTGTCACTGACATTGTGTGGTGTATGTGCTGGGCATGGCATAAATGTCTGGAGCTGCCCAGTGCAATTCCAGGAGATGGCAAGAAAGGGCAGTTCTTTACTCAAGGATATTCAGGGTCTTTTCTAGACTAAATGCGTCTGTGTTTACCTCACTTGAGCCACCATATTTTAGTTCATTTAATCATTTCTTGTTGATTAAAGCTATGTTTATACTTTTCAACCCTGTGTTATCATGTAGTTACATGAAGTAGTAAAGGAAATGTACAACTAAAATGAATTTTAGATTATTTGACTGGAACAATTACAGAATCATAGAAAAAATCATAGAATTGT
>VWZY01001552.1:108120-137880 GCA_013399075.1 Chloroceryle aenea | reverse complement strand
GTTGCTCTTCCCCTGTCTCCTGATGTGGTGACCTTCTCAGAGAAACCCCCAGGTTAGTCAGGCATGATTTGCCCTTGGTGAAGCCATGTTGGTTGCACTGAATCACCTCTTCATTATTCTTCCACCTCAGTAGTGTCTCCAGGAGGATCCTTTCCATGATCTTACCAGGCACAGAGGTGAGACTGACTGGCCTGTAGTTTCCAGGTTCATCCTTTCCCTTTTTGACTCTGGGGGCAATATTTCCCCTTTTCCAGTCAGTGGGGACTTCACCAGACTGCCGTGACTGTATAATAGAATATAATAGACTATATAAATTCCTGATTTTTATTACAGCCTTGATGTTTATACAAATGGCTTACTGCACTGTGAGTTGATAAACAAATAAATACGATTTAACAGTTAAATTGTACATATAAGTACAATTTTACAGTCAGACATTTTTCTTTCTGTCTAAACTGATGAGAGAGATGAAGGAGAATCACTCTGTGATGCAGATACCTTTGGATTGACACTCTGGCTAGTAACCTAGAAGGGCAGGGAGATGTGTGATAAGCAATGGAAACCGAAATGCAGAATCAGAAAAGTACTTCATAGAGGACAAATCTAAATCTGTGTGTTTAAAAAAAATGAAACAGCACTTGAGTATAAACTGTATGAATGTGTATTTTTTAATTGAAATTAATAGGGTTTTTAAAGGTTTTTTTTGGTTTTTCCTACCTTTTCCACTTGCTTACTTAGCTTCTGGAATAGAAACTCCTACAAAATACAAAAAGAGTAAAAGAAAACTTAAAGAATATATATTTTAAAGAAGGAAATATTTAAAGAAATACTTTAAAGAATGACAACTCGCATCCTGTTTTAAAAATAATTTATCAAGATACTTACTGACAGTTACTTTGGTTTGACATGTTAATAACTGTTGCTTTATGAGATATTGCAAGTCATTGGCATTAAGAAGCCAAGATTTTGGCCTCACCAGAACTTATTTGCTGCATATTCTTTTATCAGAATAGGAATCCTCTGATATTAGGAATTAAAACATTCAACATTCTTTGCACAGAAAGTTTTTGGAAAACTTGGAGTTACTGCAGTCATGTTATCAAGTTTTCCATCACATTCCATGCTGAACTCTAGGGATTGATTTCCTTTTCACAGAAGAATGAAGTCTGAGATTACTTCTCATACTTGGGCATACGTTTGAAATGCTAGTGTATTTCTGCATCAGTTACAGCTCAGATCAAAACCAGGAGCCACTGTCATGTGCCACAAGTCTTTCTTCACTAATTCCAGTACTAACACTATGCTTCAGATTTCATCCTTCTTTACATGAGCTGTTTGAACAGTTCTAATTTAAAGTGAAGACACAATGATATAAAAAGTTGACAGCAATTGATCAAACTCTTAAGAAAACCTCAGAAAGAGTCGCATTTGAAAATCTTAAAAGTAATACTGAAATTTGGCAACACTTTTGGTACTTGTTACAACAAAACCTTGAAATTGTAAGGAGTCTTTTGGAAATGCTGTATTAATGAAAAAGACCAGAGACTCTTAAGAATTTTTATAGCAAATAGCTTTTCAGATAATTCTGCAAACACATGTTAAAATTAAGACCAGTAGTAATATTCTTTTTCCTGGAGTAATTTAGGTATTTTCACTGTTCTAGCCAAGGATGTTTAGACCTGTCTCTAAATGGATGTCTGTAGTAGAATGGTACTGCAGTAGTTTCATACTTCTTCATGGAGGAGTCTCTCCAAGAATAATTGCTCTGTCAATTCCCTTCACATGTGAAGGCTTAAAAATTCTTTTATTTCAGTAGGCAAAAATCAGAAATTACACAAGACAGTAGTGATTTAAGTTTAATGATTGTGAATTTGTCTTGTACACACATCTTATTTAATGTCTCAAATTGCCTTTTAAATAAGTTGTGTATGCCAGCTATATTAAAACTGAAAACATCAGCAGTAATGAAGGTCTGTCACAGTTACTATTGCAGTATGGTTATTGAAAGCTATGAGAAACTGAAGTTCAGCTGTATTCTACAATCCATTGGCTGAAGTCTATCAAGTTCTTTGGATTATACTGTTTTATTATCAATGTCTGTCAATAAAAACAGGGGGAGATGTATCACAGGTCTTCCTCTCCTAGTATGTATTATCCTGGAGTGCTAAGTGTGAAGTTTACGATGTCAGTTTTAAAGCATGCACTGTAGACATTTAGCTGAAGCAATGGTGAAGCCTCTTACAAAGGAGATCCAAGAAATTTCAGAATTCCAGCAGCTAGAAATGAACAGAATCTGATCAGCTGGGAAGCAATCAGGCATAGCACTTGGAATCCATTAAAGATGTCATTAGAGCCATGAAGTAATCAGTGACAGTATCTTGGTATTTAGCTGCTGATTAAAAGTAGTTTGTACTCCATATTATTTTCAGAAGTTTTTCTTGATTACATAGTCAAGAATAGGATGTCTATTCCTGGTAACACTAATGTTGTGGTACATAATCAAGAATTTTAACCAATACCTTATAGTGCAACTCTGCTGCTGAAATTAATTCCTATAAATTGATACTTACACCTAGATACACCACGATGATGAAACTCTTGCTTCTAAAGACATTTGTGTCTATTGTTAGTGTACCATAACTTGGTATGGCAGAAATGGTCCTCTGCCAAATGCAAAGTTAATTGGATAATGTGCTTGTTCCACTGCATTTTCTGAAACTCTGGAAAATTATTTCTAAAAGTGTTTCTTCTCATATCAAGTAGGAAAATTTTGCTTTGTTTTATGAAAACTTCCCATATTGTTCTGTTAACCAATACCCTTTGACACCAACAGTCCTGACAGTTTTTCACCCATCTAGTGCTCATCTCAACTGCAACATCCTAACTCCACAACCTTCTGATGATTATGGAGAGGTGCCTCATGGTGACAGCAGTCAGCTCTTTCCAGATGCTTGGATGCATCCCTTCAGGCCCCATGGACTTGCTTGGGTTGAAATTTTTCAGGAGATACTTGGCTGAATCCTGTTCCACTACCAATATTTCTTCTGCTGCTTGAACTCTGAGAGAACATTTCGGTGAAGACAGGCTCTGCTCACCTGCTGCGTGTCACTGCTGCAAATATCACTGGGCCTGTATTTTTTATGATGTTATTGCTAAAGTAGTAGTAGAAGCTTTTGCTGCTTCTCATGCCCCTTTCAGCCCTCAGTGAGCTTTGGTTTTCCTGAAACCAGCCCTGCATGGCCAGGTGCTTTTTCAGTATTTTTCCTTTCAAGTCCATCTTTGTTTCCATCATCCTTTTATTTTTCCATCATTAGTCAGGCATATTTAGCCAAGTCATCCTCCTGATAGTCAGTGACTTCCCCCTGCCCCCACCCCTCCCCACAGCACCTGAAAGGACAATTCTTGTGTTAGGAGGAGCTTGTCTTTGAGAGAATTGACATGCCTTCAAACTATCCTGCCTTTCAGAGCTGCCTCCCACACTCTCCTGTATACCAGTTCAGATAAGCCAGTCTGCTGTCCTGAGGCCCCAGATCTGTAAACTGCTTTCCTTACTCCCCATAAATCTTGAACTCCACTCAGTGGCTGCTGCTGCCAGGGAATAACACATCCTCTAGCATTTCTGTGTTTGTGGATAGCAGGACTAGGAGAGTGGGCCCTGGTTGGCCCATCTGTATCCAGAGGCTTTGCCAGCCTCCTTCCTGGCTTGGTGTCAGTAGCTGTCATGGAGTTTTCCATGAGAGCCAGGGTCTGTGATCTATGGGGCATCCTCAAGTTTCTTTGCCCCTGTTGAGGAGTCTGTAGCAAAACCCCACTCTTAGTGGCTGACCTCTCCTTTGATCCTGACTTACAAGCTCAACCTGGTGTCTGTTCCATAGAATAGCTCCCTCCATACACTAAGGGCAAAGTCCCCTGCCTCCTTTCTTGCCTATCTTTACTGTGTCAGTTTAACATGAAGCATTGTTCTTCCTTCTCCATCCCATACATCACATAGATCCGTGTCCAGGAAACAGCTTCTGCATTTCAACACTGTTCATTACAGCAGCAGAGAATTCAACTGTTTGCAGCCAAGGTCACCCTGCTGAAGCCACAGAGAAACACTGATTTGTGAAGCTGGAAATCTAGCAGCTGGTTTTATGGGGCTGAATTCCTTTAGAGGACTTTGTTAAACTGCATTATCTTAACTATACTGCTGCTGTCAGTAACTTGATAGACATCAGTTCTAGCCAGAAAAGTCCTTTATGTGATGTAGCTTTAGATAGCATTTAATTATTTTTCATTAATTGTTCTGCTTACATGGGTGAAAGAACAAGTAAGACAGCAAGTTTCCTGCAGACTTATTTATCTCTGACTGTGGTAAAACATAGCTCTTTAGAGACTAAATGAAATGAGGCTGTCTAATAATGTGTATAATAAAACCAAAATCTGATAGAACTTGATTAAGCTTGATCTGCTAGCTGTGTGCCAATGCATCAGTGAGCAAGTAATGCTCATGCTTGCCATTTTAGATTCATTTGTGTGGCAATGTTAATTAGAAGACATCAAAATCAATAGAATTGAGTATTATGACAATAGAAATACACTGTGAATACTTGTACTATTTCCTTTAGTTAAGTGAAGACAAAATCTCTAATACACACATTTCCTGCCCAGGTCATTCACTGCTATAGATCTGCCTTTTCAGTCAACTTAGTGAAATTTTTCTTCTACCTTTGTTTTATATTATTAAATTCTTAAATTAAAGG
Organism: Chloroceryle aenea; assembly: GCA_013399075.1. NCBI lineage: Eukaryota > Metazoa > Chordata > Aves > Coraciiformes > Cerylidae > Chloroceryle > Chloroceryle aenea. The sequence goes on along the minus strand of VWZY01001552.1, from coordinate 133,138 downwards.
CTTTCAAAATCTCATTTATAACACATTTCTGAACACTTCCTTCTGCTGAAGGAACCTTTAGCTCTGCTAAGGTGAGTGGGAGCAGCGTCTGACAGGTCAGAGGTGTGAGTCTTATGCCCTACTTCAGAATTTCTTTTTTTTGCTGAGAGAGGGAGGAGGACACCCACATCACTTGCACCTGCTATTTTAAAGGTCTCTTCTCTGAAGAATCCACCAATCCACCTTTTTTTTTTTTCTTTTGGTTGTTTTTTTGTTTTGTTTTTTCCTTCTTAATATCCATTCACAAAGCACAAATGAGTCCAGGCAGCTGTGCAAGTGAAGGCTGGAGACTAAGCCACCATATTTGAAATAAACTGAATTCTGTTGCCTGCTCTTCTGACATGCCAAGGGAATTAATTATGATGGTATTTCTTCCTTTTTAATTAATCTCCTTATACTTTGATTTCTCCCAGTAGCTTCAGAAGCAATTGTTCATTTTGCCTTCTAGTTTGATCACAAGATAAGCAGTTGTGCCTGTTCATGCTTTCTTATTCCCAAGGTTTGGTGGTGTGATGCTTTTTTTTTTTTGGCATAGATTTTTATTCATTGAAATTGAGATTTTTATTAATTCAGTTGAGATTGTTTTTGAACTGAGTCCCATTGTCAGACTCAATCCTTTCTGTAATCCTGTGTCTCCACAAGATCTGCTTTTCAAATCTCAGGAGGCATTTTGCGTGTTTGCTTGCAGTGCAGGTTTCACAGTCATGGACACCTGCACAACAGCATCCACAGTTGAAACCACCCCTCTGTCACAAGCCCATTTGTATGTTGCATCTCTTCCCTGCTACCTGAACTGTCTGTCATGGGCCCACCAAGCTAAAAATACTTCGCATTTATCTTCCCAGTCTAAGTCTGTTATCCCTCTCCTCCACTTCGCTAGAGGCAGGGCCTCTTACTCTGAGGGTAGTACCCACAACTGGCAACTGAGTTTGTCCAAGTTCACATCACCTTTTTCCCCAGATACATGCAGTAAACAGGATGTACACAGATGTGCTAACTCTAAACTTCAGGTGTTAGTACTGCTAGGAGCACTGTGAGAACATGCTGCTAATTCAGAAAGCACAACTAGAAGATCTGAGCTGAAAAGTAAAATCACTGAACAGAATTAGGTATTTTCTCACTCAAACCAGGACAATGGCATAAATAGATTTTATTTTTTTTTCCCCAGACATGAACTAGTTACACCTTAATAAACAGAAGGTGATTGGAGAAAATTGAACTGAAGCGGCTGCATTTTAGCTTAGCTGTCCTAGTCTGCATGGTATGTCAGGAGAAAACATAAGGGATGGTTGGTTAGCAATGCATGGAAATGTGTGCAGGGGGATGTTGGGAACTGGTTAAGTATGAAAACTTTAACTGTGATCTTCAACAAAACAAATTGTACAATGTTTAAAATTACTTGTCTACAGAGGCTACTCCTGGGTAGACCCAGCTTCTCAATTTTGTCCAACTCTTTGGGTAGTTGGATGGTTTCTAACCCACCAATGTCAGCCAAAGCCTGGATGGTTCTCTGTGGTAGAATAGTACTCTGTAGTTTGTCAGAATATTGGTATCTTAAAGCACAGTAAAATGAACATGATCTTGTAAATCAAACAAGTTGAAACATCTGATTAATTGTTTAAATCATCTTTACAGAGCTGCAGTCCTACTTGATAATATTTTAAATATTTTTTCATATTTTTTGCTGCTCCTTGGTGTGCTTGCTGTCTGTGTCCTGCTCTCCCTGTTAGGCCATAGTTGGGTTGTAAGTTCTTCCAGGATTGTGTCACATATTTTAATGTTTTTACTGTGCTGCCTAATGTATGTTTTGGGCTGTAAGCACAATAAAAAGTGCCAGAGCTTCCAGACAGAAAGCAGGGCTTCAGCTAAAAGAGATGAAGAGTCTGAATGTCTAAATTCAGTTGAGGCAGCTAAATTTATTTTATTTTTTCCATATGTCTGTAAAACTTACATGTGCTAAAAGAATATCAGTGTAGCAACAACTGCTGTTTAATTTAGCACAGATCCATATGCTGAGGCAACATAGGAGATGCAGAATCTTATGGCTGTAATATAACCTTAGGGACTCAGCAGGAGGGAGCAAATGTTTGCTGATCTTGATGGAGAAAGCAAATTGTGATGTGCACTGATCTGTGTGGAGGTGGCACCTGCATGTACAGTTTTCCATAGTTCCTTTGGGAATGACATTTCACACTTCTCTATTGCTTAGGACCTCCCAGATTATTTTAAAGAGGATGTTAATTATCCTAGAAGATTCTAGAATGGTCACAAATAGGTGTGAATGCTGTTGTTGCCCGGGAGCACAGTCAGAAGAGTATTGCCATTGCTACCTGTGGGCCATCACCATGTGCTAGTGTGCTTTGGGATGGCTTTGAAATGCTGCTCCTTGTCAGCTTGTTTCAGGAACTTGCTATGTAAAATGGAGTTTGCTGGAGATTCAAGTGCACTGCCTTCTTCTTTATTCCTCTCACTCTTTGGCTGCACTCCTGCTCTGCTTCAAGCAACCTGGGTCCCTGCCTGCCTGGTTGGGATGTGTGGCTCTCCTGCTCTGCCTGCTGCCTTCAGGGGTTCTGACTTCTGGGACCTTCTCATCTGCCAGCCAGCTCCCCGTGGCTGCATGCAGTGCTCAGTGTGCGTGCAGCTCTGGGGTGTGTTTTATCCCCCTCAAATCCTGCACATTTCTTTAATACACTAACTCCTCCATAAAGCATATGGCTCAATTCAACTCTTTGCAGTTTTGGCCAATGCTGTGTGTTTTAGGTGAAAAGCAAAACTGCTGGCTACAAGCCTCCTTAAAATGATGTACCTTGCCCTGTCTCCAGTGCAAACAGTGTTTTTACAGACAATAATACAGGTGATGGTATGCACCAGGGTTTTTAAAAGCAGGTGCCAAATATTGGGATTCTGAGTTCAGCAATTAAGGGACATGATCTTCAAATCAGCACTTCTCTGACAGTTCGATTATCAGGATACCAGATGAGCTGGGCATACTGGTTTTTATGCAGTCAGTATTTCTTAGAAGCTCTGACATACATGCTATAGAGAATGAATTTATTTCTGTTCAGAATAGACAGCTTCAGAGCTGATGGTGCTGGTCTCCAGACAGGGGAATGGCTTCATTTCTGCTTGTAATCACTGAACATTTGAAGGCATTCTCTCTCATGAGAGAATTACTAAATGGATTATCATGAGCTTCTTTCTCATGCCCAGATTTGATGTGCAGCTGCCATAGTCCAGAATATTTCTGTCTCTTGTTTCTGTTAAATATTGGAGTGCATTAATATGACTTCCTCCAGAAGTGTGGGTTTATTGATACTAAATCTTAAAGCATGGGCTGCAGCATATAACAAACAAACAACTGCCTTACGGGGTAACTGTTAGGACTTGTTCAGTTTTCTAAATCAAAAAGGAAGCACCTCCCATAACAAATGTTCCCAGTCAAAGAGTTCTTGTTTAAAGCCTACTGTGAATGTAAACAATTCTCTTACTTAAAAAAACAATCTTGGAAATGGAAAGGTCATGGAAAGGTCAGTGAAAACTTGGTTTCAGTAAGAGCTGAAGTTGGTACCTCCCAGGAAGTCCAACCTGTCTTTCAGTTTTGGATCCACCAAAAAAGAATTTTGAGATGATAATACCGAGTTTCACAACTCTTATTAGATGAACTCCACAGACATTTGCATGTGTATGGTTTTCAACCCTACTAAGTATTTCACAGACTTTTAATGTACAGACTTGTAACTCTGCAAATGTTTTGGAGTTGATTTGGCCTGATGTCCTTCCTATGAGGCAGACTCCTCTATTACATCAGATGTGAACTGGCTTGCCCACATTTAATAACGGAGTTGTTGGGAGACTGGCTGGTGGTGGGTTTTGCAGACAAGATGTGAGATGAATGTAATGCTGGAATCTGCATGCAGATGCACAAGCTGCCATTTATATATTTGTGAACTGAAGAAATGAGTTCTTAATGTTTTATACAGCAAATTAGTAAGACATTCTGCAAAAGAAAAAAAAAATGCATGCTAATGCTTACTATCTTTCTCAAAAAGTGTTTTTACCACAATAAATCTGTGAACTGCTTTTAAACTACCATTAAATAGCTCATTTTGCTAAAACAAAGGAACTTAATTAAAAAACCCAAACTTGCCAGATAAAATTAAACTGCTCTGCTGGTCCTTAAGAGAAGCATGCGTACAAGGAGATATTTTTTAAAGTTTTAATTTTAACTAGAACTATTCTAGTTCTTTTAAAAAATCCCTTTCTCATCTAGAAGGCAAGAGCATAAATGCTGATGTTTGATTTGTCCTTGTAACAAGAATATAAGCAGGTTAAAAATAGTGTCTTAAATTATGGATCCAGCTTTCAAAATGACTGGAAGCATGACACTTTTACTGTATTTGCTCTGGTTTTGCCATTTGAGAGGGCTGCTTCTGATAAAAACACGTCTGTGTAGTTTTTTAACTCCCATCAGCCTGGCACAGCTGGCAGTCTCAGCAAAATTGTCAGGTAAATACCAACTCCTGAGTCTTTGTCAGTGGAGATTTCTAATGGAGTATGAAGTAAAAAAGGCAAAGATTGACTTTTAAAGTGTGAAGTAGAAGCAGTGGCTTTGAAATGTTTATACTGAATCAGGTTGCAGGTAAAGATTTTATTTGTTGAATGCAAGATCATTATTTTTTGATAAATGTGTCACTGACTGATCAATGGGGCTTTTAACATGAGCAGTGTTTTCCTAACAATAAGGTAGCTTAACCTAAATAAACTCATTCCATTAATTTCTTTTGCTGTTACAACCTATCAAAAACTTTGCTCCCTTAGGTAGGATGGAGCCCAAACCAGAGGGATTCTTGGCTATTTTCTTCTCCAAACTCTTATGCTAATGTTAATTAATAATGTCTGAGCATTTGGGCAAGTAGCACATTATTTGCCAACAATTTAATAAAACCTATTTCCAAAAATGTCACTATGGTTGCACAAATAAACATTTTATACTAATTATCTGACTCTAGTGAAACCTAATGGAGCATTCCAAATTCGAACCGCTCCAGGTGAAATTTAGTTTGTTCTAATCAGCCCAAGAGTAGGGAAGCAGGAGGGATACTCCATGCATATTCCACAATACACTGCAGTCTCATAGTGCAAGGAACCCATTAGGCTGCCAGAAGCAGATATTAATCTTCAGTAAGTATTTCAGACTATAATCTCTAGTCCAGTCCACAGCTGAACTAAGGATTCATTCCTGGTGCCAGTAACTCTATGCATGGAAATCTTTGAGGTCTAATAATTATACAATTGTCTCTAAGCATCTACTTTTATGGTACAGTACAAATACTAGATTCAGTAGTAGTACTGAAAATCTAATGTAAGCACTAGTTTTTATATGTCTATAAATATATGTGGAAGCACAGTTAGATTTTTCTCCATGTTCTAGTAAAAAATGAATCTCTCTTAAATCCAGTTATAATTTCTTTTCTTGCTTCTTTCTCAACCCAGAAAGTTTTAGTTTAGCCTGTCATATTCTCTGCTTTATCATTTCAGCTCCTATAAACCCTTGAAAATGTATACATGGAGTGGACATCCCCAGTGAGTTATTTACTGGGCACATTGTCCAGGAAATACACTTCTGTGTTAGAATCTTTGTTGCCTCCTACGTTGTCTTGGAACTGAATGTGTTATTTTTAAAGAGTACCTTGCACAGTCATTGCTTTGGATGCAGGTGTCTGTCTGTCTTTCTAGTTTTTACAGAGAAAAACCAAGTTTTCCCAAGCTGCAAACTCTTAGGTAGTCAGTGGAGGGTGACATGGTTTTAATGGGCAGGAACTGGGCTAGAGGACACCGCTGTTGGCTGTGGCTCTAAGCATTACTGCTCTGACCGGGGCACTTTGTGTTCGTGTTCAACACTCAGGTTGGCTACAGGGTGTTCAGGGAAGAGCTTGTAACACAAATGGGCAACCTGACTAAAGATTGTTTGGGCTAAGAGACCCAAAAGGGTTCTAGGGAAGAAGTGACTCTGACTGCTGTTAACTGCCTTTTCATTCTGCACTTGTTCCGATAGCAAAGATGTCATTGTAAGGGTAGACAATGCCTTAGACATCAGGAAAAGTGCATGTCTTTTAAAATAATTGTACCCACTTACTGCAAGCATTTCTCAGTTTGACAGAAACAATTTTGTTGGACTTAAGGCAGTAGTGTTGCACAGAGTTACTAGCTGTGCTGTGACTACTGCTGTGAAAATGTAAATATGAAGTCCTCAGAAAGCTGTATAATTCTCCCAGGTAGTCATTTGAAGAAACTGTGAAAGATTAAAATCTCCTCCTGTCTCTGAAGAATGAGCAGTTAATAGAAACAGGACTTTGGTACCTTCAGTTGGTTCTGTTATTGAACTGCTGCTGTAACATTATGGTATTTTTTTCCTGCTTGTGATAATTTCATTAGAAGAACAGAGTCAGTGATGGCCCATGCTTGATGTGCATAGCTAGGAGATGAGTAAGGGTAAGTGCAGAGTTGTGTTTAAGTGAAGTATAATACTTCTTTTCACAGCAGGAAGGGGAACAGTAGATGCCATTAATTAAGTCGTTAAGTGGGCACCTATGTGGTTGGCACTCAGAAAAGTGTCATTAAAACACAATGTCCTGCCCCAAAACTCTAGGAGCAGTTGATCCCCCAGTAGGCTTCCTCATTCACTTTTGGGGTTTTGTCACTGCTTTAATACAATAATTAGTACCTAAAATTTTCTGCTTGTTTCAGTGCCAAAAGTTAGAAATCTGTGTTTTCATGTAGGGAAATTCTTTAGTGTTGCTGTTTTAATGTCTCAGAACACATGATGACTTGTTTCTAAGGTACTGAACAGCTCAGCTGCTTACAGCTGTAGACAAATGAGTATTTCAGTTAATGCTTTTCAGTGGAACTAATGAGGTGAGGTTCTTTATAAGTGAGACTGAGTAGTCAGTTGTCCAGCAGTGAATATTGTCATATTTACTTTTAGCTGTGTAGTAATGTGGGTTTTTTCCCAGCATAGATTTGTTTTCAGACTATTTCAATATTATAAATATAATATCTAAAGAAAAAAGAGGAGGCTTTTTAGCTGTTACAGCAAAGACTAAGCCAGGAAAACCTGAACATGACCATACTGGGTTTATTAAAATTGATCAGCTCATTATTGCATGTGATAGTTTGGAATGATGCAGTGTATTGCATGATTTCATTATGGTGGATGCTGCAGGAGAAACGTTTATGTTTAAAACAGGGAAGAGTACAGACTAACAAGAGCACCAGTAAGACTGAACAGGGTGTCCTGGAAGATCTTCCCTTTCTATGCCAGTGCTCTGACCATTACTGCTTTTATTGTAGCCTTCTAGGAAATGTGAAGTAGAGCGCAAGGTGGGCTTCTAACTGTTCATGAGCAATGAGAGAATCGTTGCTTTTCTGGGATGGTAACATGTAAGCAAATGAGAAGAGGGTAAGAGTCTGGCCATGGCAGTGTAGAGGAGTTGTCTGTATTGAGATGTGGGAGGGTAGGAAAGAAGACCACACAGTGAGGAACAGTGTCAGAGCTTTGGGATGGGAAAGCTCCCTCTGCATTAGGACTCCAAAGGGATACTGGGTTCTGTTTGAAAAGAAACTATGTCAGTATTTGAGATGTGATGTTAGACCTTGTTCAAGTTTTTTATTTATGGCAGCACATAAAAATCAGATACAGTAAAGATGTAATTGCAGAAGGAGCCTGTAAGATACAGTCTGATCTTGATGATACCATTGTTTTTGGGGCCTGTGGTGTCTTCTGAATGACAGGGGCAGCAGTGGGGCTGTTAATGAGTAGGGGTCACCGAAGAGATGCTGAGAGGGATGGTGTAAGAGTTTGTTTGTAGTCCTGTTAAGCAGGAGCCAATGGCCAGGTATGCAAAATGACAGCAGAGCTGAAAGGCAATCCTGTTTTGAACAGGAGAAGACTGCTGCCTGTAGTGGGAGAGAAGCAGCAGTTAAATTTCTTTTAGGGAGGCACCTAGAAAAGGAGCGTGCTGTGAATATAGCCTTAGACTCTTCTATTCTCTGGAAAGTTAGGGAATACTACCAGGGAAAGTCTTCTAAATGGCATGCAAGAGGAATAGAGCAACAGCAGCCAGTCATGAAAGCTGTAAAATGGACAAACATCTCAAGTATGGGAAAATATGAATAAATCAGAAATAATCAGACTCTTTGAGTAAAGCAATTGTGTTTCACTGTAAGGCTCGGGAAAATACACAAATCTGTCATTTGTCATTCATAACAATCATGTGATTGCTTCCAACAGTGTCAGAGTAATTGTCCCAATACAATAAATCACAGAAGGAATGGGCCCAATGTTTTTATAAATACCATTTTCACTGGGGCTGTTTTGACATTTTTTATGTTGCTTTTATCAGATCTAGTTACTATTTCTATTTCTTGACTCTGTCAAGATTTGCAGAACAGGTAAACAGATACTGGCTCCTGAGGAAACCCACCCCCAAAAAGAGCTTTACAAAAAGCAGCAACAACTGAAGTACCTGAAGTTGAGCTCTGCCTTGTGGCAGATTCAGCATCTGCCAACTGGATCCCTGAAAACATGTGGAGAATAGAAAGTCTTCTGAAATGCAGCAGCATCACTGATCTCTGACAGTCTTTTTTTCTCTGTGAATCTATGACCAGTAGCTTTTATAATTTAAAGAATTTGGATTACCTCACAAGAATGTCCATCTCTTACAGAATGCTGTGAATTGGGAGATCCAGGCCAGTTCTCCTGCCATTCCTACCACACCCAGGCCCCTGGCAGGGTCTGGAAAGCTTCACCTGTCTTCAGTGTTCTCCTAACACTGGCACAGAAATGCCTGGGGGGGCGACCTAATAATACCAACATATCCTCCCCCTTTCCTCTTCTATTTCATATCAGTGGAAACAATGGCTGCTACTGTTAATTGATTGCTAATTTCTCATCTGGAATACTTTAACAAAAAAAGTTACAATACAAAAACTGCAACCAGCATGCACTGCAAGGAGGTGGTCTACAATAAGTAGTACTTCAAGTAGGTTTCATAGCTAATGCATTAAAAAAAACTAAACCTAACACCCAGGTGTCCAAGNCAGCACTTGAGGCTATGGCCTAATGGATAGGTAGATGTTAGGATGAAGGTTGGACATGATGATCCTAAAGGTCCTTTCCAACCCTAATGATTCTACAATTGTATGATTCTATGATTATGTTCTAGAAGTGCTCTATTCTGTGGAATACCAAAGCAAGCTGTAACTATGGATCAGTAGCTAAAGGTTTATTTCTCTGGCAGAATACTATGTGAATTCCACTTCTGTCTACTGAAGCCAGCTTCAGTAAAAATGCTTTAAAAGTTCTTCTGTGAAATCTGTGCTTTCAGTGAGGGAAGGCAGGTTTTCTTGACTCCTTTAAGCAATGCAGGGTAGAACTGGAAGTGTTAGGCAAATAGTGGTACAACAGAAAGATGTAATCAACAGAGACATTAATACTGTATTTTTACACTCCTGTTCCCATGGCTCAGCCTTCAAAATTTACAGACTGAGATGGAGCAGAAAATTTTAGGCACCTGCACTAACAACAGTTCTCACTTTCATGGTTTTCATAAAAGCCAATCTGCCATCTATGGACTACTAATTAGTGAAGTTATTTATCACAGGGCAAGACTGCATTTACAGAAACCAACATACAGGGAGAAAGCTGTAGCCTGGGATTTAACAATGTCACTGCACATGATACCAGTACAAACAGAGAGCAAATAATTTCAGTTACATCAACCCTGACACCTTTCCTAGTGACTGTCATCTTTTCTTTGTCATTTCTTTATTTCCTCTTCTTTAGCTACTACTTACCTCAGTTAGAAATGGAGAGGGAGGTGATTTCAGGAGAGTAGTGCATAGTGGTGTGGCACAAAGAGTACCTGCTGCTGTGACCTCGTGGTTCATGTGTACTATGCCTGAAGAGGACAGAGGGATTACTCTGCCTTTCCCCACCTTAACTGGGTTTCTCTTCTTTTCAATTTGTGTGACCTATCAAGAAAAGGTCGAGATACTGTTGTCCTAAAATAATCTTTACTTGATGGCATTTGGGCAGAGGCAATTGTTTTCCATATTTAGCAATCTGTTTTCTACAAGAAACCACTGAATACATCTCTCTGTTGCTATAGAAATAATACAGCATTAGATGAAGGGACCGGTGCCCTGCTGTCGACAATTCTAATCTGTTAGTCTCTAGAGCTTGAATTTCTCCACTGGGAAGAGGGAAACATAATTCTACAAATAATTTCTGCAGCTTACACATAAATATCTTCATACTCTGAAACTGTTGGCTAAATTTCCCAAAGAGATAGCATGGAGATGAATGTCCTGTAATGTGTTTACAGAGATCTTACCAGTGCCCGTTCTGCACCCCCTTCCCCCTACATTTTCATATTTATAGCTTGAAATTTCCAGTTCTCTGCTGGGGAGTCACAGGAAGAGCCACTTTCTCAGCCAGGTTTGCCCCATGGACAAATATCACAAAGATTTATTTAAATCTTTGGGTTTATTTTTTGAAATCCAGCTTCTCCAAGTAACATGAGATGTCATTTGCCCTGTTTTTTCTAGGATTAATAAGGATATTTATAATAACTGGAAGGATGGACTAAACTGACCGTGCTGCTGGTACATGAATATACCCCAGGAACTAATCTGCTGCCCACTAATTTCAAGACTGCCCTGGGTATCATATGCCTGATATGTCTTGAGTTACTGAAAGCCTGCTAGAAGTAACTTTTACCAGCTATTGAAAGTGCTACAGCAGTTAAACACAAGAGTTGTACTTTATGCACCATGTATCAAATCTCACATCTGTCTTTACATTTCAATATGATTTAGACATTTAACGTAGGCATAATGTGAATATGTTTTCTTGACAGTATTCTTCTAAACTGCAGAATTCTAGTAACAGTAATAATGTGGTGCTTAAGCCTTTATTTGTAGGGTATGGAAAAGGAACTGAAATGTTTGCTGATAATAGTAAGGGTGAGTTTTTTGATTATAAGTGTTTTGAATAAACATGGAGAGAAATTCTTTTCTCAGTTACATTGAAGGAATCCCCCTAAAATTTCTATGTATAATATGTACATGTACTTGCAAAACAGAACATGACTGAGAAATGCACAGTGACTGATTTGTATAGACCTGTATGCAGATGTATGTGTTACAAATCTTATTTCAGAGTGCTTGCAAAAATCCTGGTCCAAATCCTTGGCTAAAAAATACAGTTGTTGTTTGTGTAATGGACCTGTGTTAGACAAATGTTATGTCTTGCAGGACAAAGTACAGTTTATCAATCTTCAATTTAATTCATTAATAATAAACATCAGTGGCCTCTTATTAAAGATTACTCTTTAGAAGACTTAAGAACAACCTCTGTCACCACTGGAATAAAATAACTGCTATTTTTTTAAGATCCTTACTACATTTTTTTCCGTGGTTGTAAATTAATTGAACATTTTGATAAACTCTCCTATACAATGACAGATTTCTGACAACCCAGAGTAACTGGCTGGGTATGCATATTAATATAAAAAGTGGGAAAAACTAGCAAAGTACACAATTACCTTTCTTTGAAATGAATTCTGTGGTCATTATTAAAACAGACTCATCCCATAAATCAGTTGCCACAAGACACTGATTATATTGTTACTGTTTGCAGTAGTTTTTATAATTAAAAAAAACCCAAACAACTAACCTTAATTCCTTTGCAAGCCATAAAATACAACCCAGAATTTACCCTGGCTTTACCCTTGTGTAAAGCTGTTGCACCATCCAAGGTTGCTGCATTTTTTTCACCACATCATCAGTCTATAGATGATCAGAACCAGCCTGCTGAGGCTGTTGGTGCAAACCACTGGCCACTGTATCACTTACTGCTGTGCTGTCTGTTGTCTCCTGTCCAGAGCCTGGCTTAAGGCTGAGTGAAAAGCTCACTGAAAGACTTACTGGAAATGGCTCAGTACTTGATAAGGGATGGAAAGAAATGGGAGGGAAAGGGCTGAGTGGACATACAATATTAAAGTGAAGATGTGTTCTAGATCTCTCCCGATTGTCATGATCACATCTAACAGAATATTTTCTTACTATTCATAGTTCCACAAGCAAAATCCAACAATGAGGTGGGAAAGAGTAGCATAAACACTAAAATGTGGTGTGTGTTTTTTTTTTCTATAGGAACCCGGTGGAGAAAAGACCAAGAACGAGACTTAAAGGATGTTCTGAAGAAGATTGACCAGGACATACCACTGGTATTTGTCAGTGGAAATCACGACATAGGCAATACTCCAACAAGAGAAACAATAGATAATTACTGCAAGAACTGGGGAAGTGACTATTTCAGCTTTTGGGTTGGAGGAGTTTTCTTTCTTGTGCTGAATTCTCAGTTATATTTTGATTCTTCCAAATGCCCCGAGTTAAAACAAGCCCAGGATGTGTGGCTCAATGAGCAACTGTCTGTTGCTGCAAAACAGAAGAGCAAGCATATCATAGTCTTTCAGCACATCCCTCTGTTTCTGAGAGAACCAGATGAAGACCATGGTTATTTCAACTTGGAGAAATCAGTTCGCCAAGAGATAATGGAAAAGTTTCAAAAAGCAGGTATTTTCTCAAACTTTCCTACTTTGAATTTTTGTTTCAAATTCTTAATGGCTGTGGTGCCAGACAAAAGACACTAACTTAGCTTACTGCCTACAAGCCACATTGTTCCCCGTAGGTCAGAATTATCAACTGAATCTAATCACCTGTAAAAAGCATTAAAAAAAATGTAAAAATCTAAGTGAAAAGTAAAAAAAAAAAAAAAAGTGCAGAACTCTTTAAAATAAATAGCAAGGATTCCACAATGCGGAGAACTTGAGTTTTTCCTAAGGAGTGGAAGATCAGGTGTTGCCACAGGAAAAAAAATACAGGATTTATGTTTTACATAAAACATGGAAACAGAATTCAGAATTACCTTGGAGGTTGTTTTTTCCCACACCGAGTCAATTTTAAACTAAGAGCACTCAGAATATATTCAGTGTTGAAAAGAGTCTGGCTCTGCTAAGATCAATCCTTTGCACACCCATCACAAATAGGGGCATTGCTGGGATGTGTTCCACCTGCCCTTCATCCCTAAACAAGTATATTGTACCAAATCCCTTAGCTTTGCTTGCTGATGCTTGAACACCACGCTGACAGCCACAGTGCAGTTCCTCCTCTCTGCTGTTCCTATGGTTTCCTGATAATTGCATTCACAATCTTCTGCCAGCCTGACATCGTTGCATTGCAGCATCATTTCCTCTGTAGCTCTAAGAGAGCACATTATTTGGATTACCAAACAATGCAAATTGTTAGGATATTGTTCCTAATGTATCATATCATTGTTAAGCCTGGACTCATCCCAAACTAGCCTGATTTCCAAGCTCTGAATCTCCTCCTGTTTCCAGTCAGTTGGGCCACAATTCTCAGCTATCTGAGGGCTCTCCAGGGGACTGACATATTTGCAGATTCAAGATTTATAGGAGGGTTTTTTTTTCCCCATAAGGAGACACACTGAGAATATCTCATAATATCTTCCTTAATGATTGTGTTTGTGTCAGTATAGTGGGAAGTATTGCTTTTGAAAACTTAGGCAGCTAAATGACTGCTTGCATACTAAAAACCACATCCTAGTTCATGGGAGAGCTTTTTAGCAGAAGGACATTGCCACATTGCCATACAGAAAATAAGCATTGCTGTGGAAACCAAAGCATTTCTCTTTGGAGGTTTCTGTCATCCCCATGGCTTACTAACATTTGGCAACCCAGTACTGGGAATATAATTAATCAAGAGGTAAAATAAATGATGCAAAATGTTATCATGATAACATTCCTTGTTAAATTACCACGTTTCTAGAGGGGTGTTGCAGATTGATTCTCCAGATGTGTCCAGAGGCTTAAGCAAAAGTTGGGTAGCCTTCACGTGATGGGGTAGAGAGAAAGAGAAGCCAGAAATACAAGACAGTGATACAGAAGAAATTCCCAAGCTCCTTTCTGTGCCAACAGCCCATTTTTACCTTCCCTCCCTCATTTCCTGTTATGTCCATTGCTGCCAGCCCTAAAAATCCTCCCAGAGTGATGTGGTCTTTGTTTCCTTCATTAATATGTTAAAACATTTGATCTTTTGCTTGCTGTTTTACAATAAGTAAATGAGTCAATAGGTGATGTTTGCAATCCAATAACCAAACATTTTGCTAATGAAATGATTACAGAAAGCAAGCAGCTCAGTGTCACTCGGAACGCTGAGAAAAATCATCTGACTCAAAAGTTGGCTTGCAGTTTCCTTAGCAACAGGTGCAGTCCATTTTCATTTTATTATTCTATTAAAGACCATTCTTTGGAAGGCCACACAATGTTACCAGTGGCTTGTGGTTATCATGGCAGGATAGATGCACAGCTATGCCATGACACCACTCACTTTCTGACTCTCTGCTTTGCCAGAGAAGAATCAATTTCAGCATATCATTAGACATAAAATTGGTTTTTCCCTGTTCACTTTATACATTCTTGGTGGATTAAAATACAAAATATTGCTAAAGAAATCCCAATCTACTTAGCTTTTGCTTGTGGGTTTTTGGTTTTTTAATTATGACTTGCAGCTTAGAAGGCTAACCCCTTATGGCACTTAATTTACAGATTTGGTATAACTATTTAATCTGGAAGAAGATAATAAGTCTGCCTGTTAATGAGTCCACTGTGCTGCTGCTATTCTTCTTCCCCCAACCTGTCACCACTCCTTCCTTCTTTTTGCTCTCACTTTCTGACTCAGTGTTTCCAACTTCTCTGAGGGTTTGTTGCATAGTTATGAAAAAACTCAGCAGAATGGAGAGGTTGCTGTGCTTGGCAATGCAACATCATTAGATGGGCCTCCTATCTCAGTTGTTGATAACCCCAGATCCAATCTGGAACTATCCCAGTGCTCATCTTTATACTTTTTTTTAGGAGTATCAGACACAGAACCATAACTTACCTGGTTATACAGGCAAGGAAGGACAAAGTAGTAACTCAGGTCTTTCCATGAACAAAGAAATTCATGTGGATGTGTGTAGGTAGATACTTAAAGTATGGGGATACTGCACAGGTGCAATTTCAGAAAATTATCTTAAATTCAGAGCCCAGTTCTTCTGTAGTTAATTTCTTCTGATCACTTACATCTTACATAATGTTTTGAATTTAAGGGTCCACTCATTACAAGCAGAGATGAAAGACTAGCTGTAGAAGCTACATCTGCTACAAAATACTGAATTACATTTCTCACGTTAGAAGTGTCCTTAACAGTTGGGCTAATTAAAGAGAAAATCATGTCCTTACAACAAATATTTATAAACTGAAAATCTGGCACTTGTAAATATGTATTATTGCTATGCAAAGTTAAACTACACTTGTGAACTTCATGTGTAAGAAATCCTGCTAGCCCTTTTTTTCTTTACATGCATTGTAAGAAGTATTGTCCTTGATCAACTCAGTTGAGAATGCAGTTTATAACTTAAGTGAAAACACATTTCAGAAAGCATATTTGTATAACTTCAGAAAGTTTAGCCTCAGCTGTCAAAGCTTAGTCTCCTCTATATGCAAAAAGTAAGTACAGAGAAAACCTGTGTGCAAGAACTGTGAATGAGCTGACCTGACGTTCTTGTCTTGGAGATCTTCTGGAGTCACTCGACTCTGCTCTGTGAAATGCATATTCAGCTTTCAAGAATTGTAGAGTGCTGATATAAATAGGTTTGCTTATAGTTTTGTAGGGAAAATAGAGTAGTGATGTAAAAAAATCTGCTCAGCCTGTCATGTGGCTTTGGTAAACGTAAGTGGTAAGTTTTTGAAATAAGCAGTTTACGTAACAGAAGACAACTTTTTTTCTTACATATCTCATTCCAGTGTCATTTTCTTAGGATGTTGAAGACTTCTTTACTATGATCTGAAATCCTGGATATTTTTGTTGAGCTAAAATCTTTTGAAGATTTTTCTGTCCTGAAAAACCATCTGTGGCATGCTGAAATCACTTTTGTGTCTCGTTCTCAGTACTAAACTTAATTTAAATACTCTCAGCTTGGATGAAGCACATCAGTCTCTCTCAACCTTGACATTATATGCTCATAAGACAGGTACAGTGATCATATTCAGTATCTTTTGTGTCACTGTGTAAGAACAGCATTTTCTAACACTGTCCCCCAGGTATGAGGTTCAACAAGGCCACGTGCTGGGTCCTGCACTTGGGCCACAACAACCCCGTGCGAGGCTACAGGCTTGGGGAGGAGTGGCTGGAGAGCTGCTAGAAAAGGACCTGGGGTTTCTAATTGACAAGCAGCTGAACAGGAGCCAGCAGTGTGGCCAGGAAGGCCAGTGACATCCTGGCCTGTATTAATAGTGAGAGCAGCAGCAGCAGGGAGGTGGTTTTGTGATTTTTTTCAGGCATTCAGCAGCAAGCACAGATTCCATGTATTTAGTTCAGTCTGTAATGGCAATGATTGTTATTCTGAGGTAAAATTTTGAAAATGTAAAATGTTTCTGGTTTATGCACTGGCCTGTGGTTTTGGTTGATAAAAACTTCTTTTGGATCCTTAGAACACGTGGCAAGCCAGGAGTGTTGGGGGTTTGTTTTGGGACTCTGAGAATGCTTCACTTTCAAATGGAAAAAGTAGCAAACCCAGTAAATAAAGGTCACAAGACATAAGAATTAACAAGAAGCACAGAGTGACCTTCTAAAGAGAGGGCAGCTCTAAGGACTGACTTAGACCAGCACTCTTAATTCGGTGACCTGGGATCACCCCGTAGCTGTGCCTGTTGTTTCTCCTCTGATAATATAGGAAAAACAAGTGGCTCTATTTAATGTTACCCTATATAAAAATACTTTGGACATAGATGTACTTTTCAAAGTTATCTTGTGTCTCCCACTTATGCAGGCCCCCTGACCACCAGTTGCGTCCACCTCTGGATTCTTTAGTCTACAAACCACGTTGAAGGAAGAGTTTTCCTGCAAGTTTGCAGGATCATGTTTGCAAAACAGTGCGTGGCATATTTTTGTTTCAATTCTTACAGAGCTACATGCTGTAAATTCTAATTTTTCACTTCTGTGTTGTTCACACAACTCTGATGAAGAAGTTAGGCTAGCACAGAGCTTCCAGAGGGCTACACAAAATAACTCAGCATTATATGCTGTTATTTAAGCTTGACTGAAGAGGTTATGAAATGGAGGGTGTTGCACTTACCAGTGGGTAGCACTTGCCAGTGGGACTGACTGCTTCTACAGGAGCTCTGTTGGTGGGAAATGACTGGGGTTTTTTTGAGAATGGGGTCTGAGAACTCTCTGAGCACTGAACAGTTCTGTTAAGAGTGCTGCAACTGATGCTTTCACATCTCTGTGTGCTGCTGTAACAGCTTGGCAGATGTGAGCACTCTCAAATTGCAGTGAGAGAAAATCAATTTTATTCCTTACAAAACATTTTGTTTACAAAGACTACTAAATATTGTCCTTCTCTTCATAGCACTGGAGTCTTGAAAAAATGATGTACTCTACTTGCCCAGGGGAGAAAAAAGGTACAGAAAAAAATGTCTGTGGTTAATGTGTGCTCTTGTAAGGAAGCTGAAGTAACATCATTTTGGAGTGCAAAATTGTGTTTAGGACAGGTGTTGCTATTGAACTGACCACATTGCTCAGCAGTTCAGAAAGCAGCTGTATGCTGCAAGTGAAAGGAAGAAAGACAAGCCAGTTTCTGATTCATACTCTGGGGGAAGTGCTCAAGATCACTTTCACCACCTGAATTTATCCAATGGTTGTATTTGCCAGAAACACTGCCTTTTAAAAGTCACCTCTCCACACATACATGTGTGGTGTGCGCACACGCACGCATCTCTTACAGTAGCATCTCCCTGTGCCTGGATAGTCCCCACTTTGTTCTGCCTGTAAAAACTCTGAAAGGATGCTGGAGTGTTGGTGACAATCAGCTTTTTTTGCTCGATGTAATTTAATTTCTTTACAGAACTGCTTCTCCACATAGTTGCTTCTGTTTTTGGCTCTACTTGCTGCTCCTCTGTAGCTCCTGCAGCTTAGGGACAAATTTGTGTAGGATCAGGTTTTGCTAGGAACCTGTTCTCTTTCTGTTGTCCTTGATTGGGAGAGAGGTTTGGCCAGAAAAACGTTTCTCTTTAGAGAAGTGTAATTCTACTTTAAACCTGATTTTACCATTAAACTTCAAACAGATCACATAAAAGCAGAGTAACTAGAGCAGAATGGTGGACCCTGTAGCCCAGCCTTCTGCTTCCCCTGTGAGCAAAGACCACCAGACAGCAAGTGCATAAGGGTATTTCTTCCAGATACTCTTCCTGTCCCTAACAGTTTTTCTTTCAGGGACTTCCTGTGACATATTAATGTGTTCAGTACAGTGCAGTTCAGTGACTTCTATAGTTTTGTTCCACTGAGTTTTGAAAGCTCTCCACTTGATGTGAAGAAATGCCTCCTTCTGTTTTCTTTGAACTTCACCTCTAGTCTGTATTGGGAGTCATAAATCTGGAAATGAAATACAGTTACTGTAAAAAATAGTTCATTAACCAGCACTTAAGGGTGAATATCTGGACCATGCAATAAACTTCATTACTCAGAACCACTTTTTTCCCCCACAAATTTTTTACACAGTGCATGGGTGGAGAAGCAAGGTCTGGATTGTCCCCATTACATATTTATTATGTCATTCATATTGCACTCCTTTGGCTTTCTCCTCTTACAGTCTCATCTGCTTTTGCTGAGAAAAGCATTTATTTAATCGAAGGCACTGTCTAAATCAAGCATGCTACTGATTGCCTATGCTGATTATTCCAGGCATTCTCTTCCTAATTTGGAAAATCTGCTTGCTTTTAGTTGGTTTATTTTTATATTGGTAATTTTCTCCCAGTATTTTTACACTGCCCATAGTGATGGGTTGAGCAGTTTCATTTCCAGCTGAGGCTGGGCCAGTTGCTTTTTGGACACAGCAAACCTGCCTCAAAGTGGGTTTTGTATGTTAGGAAATAGAGTTGGAAAACAATTTCTGAATTCAAAGAAACAAGCCAGGGAAGTGAGTGTAACTAGAGAAATTGGAGTCAGACATCTCAGGAATTTGAACAAGCTTGAGTCTGACTTCCAGTCCACTATCATCTGACTGTGTAAGAAAAATTGTTTTCTATCTGCAGGCTTCTTTATGAAATTATTTTTAATACTTCAAGATAAATGTGAGTGCATTATTTTTCATCCTGTTTTACCCTGGTTTGATTTCTGTAATCACTGCAGGTAGATATCCTTTGAGATTGTGGCAGAGCCTGTAATTCTTTAATTAAACTAGAAAACTATTTTTAAATTTAGGAAAACAGATGTATTTCAGAAAATCTTTCTGTTGCACTGTTGTGGAATATACCTGATGTCTGTTTAATAAAGCAAACAGCAATAGCAAGATAGCTAAAGGTAGCCTTTCAATAAAATCAAGACATTTAATAATGTTGTAGCTAGTCCTTAAACATGAAAGGCTGGTCAAACCACTGCTTAGAAAAGATGTGGTCATCTCTTGGTCCACATGCAGAAATTAGGCCATAGTCCTCTTTTTTTCTTGCCCACGTGGAGTTGAAAACATTCCCAGTCTTCCACGTCTCTGGGAATTATGAGACTGCAACTTCCCAGTAAGCCAAGACTGGGATGTAGTCCCTCTTAGGGGAGTTATCCATGAGACACGGATAACAGTGCAGTTATGACAGAATCCTGCTGACCCTTTTCCCTGCTGCTGCAGAACTGTTGTTTAGGAGGGTGATGAACTGTGGGAAGAAGATGGTGCATATTTAAAATTCCATAACACAGCATTAGCTTCTGCTAACAGACAAAATGCTTTCCACATCTTACTCACTATGTAGTTTCTTCTCATACAATGACCTGTTTTCTCATCTGATCCTGGTCAGAACTAAAATCACCAGCCTGCTAACAACACTGGGGTAAAGTTTTCTTTCATATTTTTTTTCAATTATCAGCAGGCCTGAAGGAGGTGGTGATTATTTCATGTAGGACTCAGTTTCTTTAAGAAAATTTTACTGCTCTAGATTGCTTGGAAACTCAGAAGTGCTGTGAGATCATCACCATTACAAAGAATCATCTTTTACCTCAGGGCTGCTGCAGTCTGCAAGGATGGGATGGCTGTATAGATGCAGTTGCACCTGAGCCTGGTTGACCTGGTTGTCCCATTCTGTATCAGTCTTCTCCATGAAGCATCCAAAACAAATCTCAGAGATCTGAGATTTTTAGATCACTTTTGAGAGATCTCTTTCCTTATTAGGCCAACGAGTCAGTTTAACAGGACCCGTTAGACCAGCTCTGTAAGAAAAGCACCTCTGCTGGTTTGGCTCACAAAGCTTGAAGAGAGAACCAAGAAAAGAGAGAAAATGGGAAACACTGGTAAAAGTGGTTGATTTTACCAGAGCTGTTTGCTGAGTTGGCTGAAGCTGTTGTGAGGCTGCTTATTTGGTGAGCTGGCTTTAGAAGGCAGACACTGGAAATAAGGGAGGGGGAGGTGGTTTTGAATTTTCCTGCAATAGGAACCATGAGCGAAGTGTTCGTATCATGTTTTTGTCTTGGAAGAAGGTCTCCAAATTAAAATATGAGTTTTGTTTAAAAAAGTGACTCATGCTTTAAAGATTCTGCTTCTGAGTGAACATTCATATAGTACATGACCTATTAATTACCCTCCTCAGCACTTAACCCTTGCCTTGCCAACGCCATTGTGTAGCCTCGTCTGAAGTGACATGATGCAGGGTGTGAATTAGCATTAAAACCAAAGTATTTCTTGACTCATTTCATTGTCAAGCCAATGAAGAGTCTAAGGCTTGTCAACATGGTTGGTGTGTAGGCATGAAACTCATTGGTTTGAGGTGTTTTCATGATCCAAGTACAGTTTTGGAACACACAGAGCAAGATCTGTTGTCACTGGATGGTGCCCAACCTGAGTCTCTGGCTTCTAGTCCTGATCAAAAATGAATTGAGCAGTTCAAGGCCCCTTTTCCCGCACAGATACTCTGTTGTATTACTGTGCAGTTTGGTGTCAGGCGATGATGATCACAGAGATGGGGTGTGTGTTTTGTTCTGCAGGTTGTTGGTTGGGTTTTTTATATAGTAACTATCTGTGCAATTTTTTACTTAATTCTGATTTTACTTCCCCCTCCTTTTTTTTTAATATATATTTATTTATAATGAATAATCCATGAGGTATGACTAGTACCCTACAGTAATGGATCCTGGGTTTTTTGGTTAAGAGATGCTGTGAAACGTCCAGTCACATTTAAATTCAAATCACTAGGTCTTCCATAAAAAATAAAATAATGAATGTTTGTGAAGGTGCCATCCTTTGGACATTTATTTATACATTTTTTTTTAGTATTTCATTCAGCTTTTATGTCACAGCTTTTCACAACTGCTATTTCAGAAACCAGGGATTAAAACTAAATCACTCTCTACCTTGACAGTATTACTTCAGAAAAACCATCTGAAATGAATAAATTAAATTTGAGAACATACATCACTAAGATTCATTTTATGTGTAAGATCAAAAGCAAGAGCAAAGTAAATTGCCTGCTTGTCATCTTAGTATTAATCGCATTGACTGATTCAGATTTCCTTCTTATGCTAACTAGCAAAGTGAGGGGAATACAGTTGAGTGAACAAAAAAAAGTGTTACTGGAGAAAAAACACCATCAGCCAGACTTACAGCAGTGACCTGTTTGTTGGTTTGTTCAAGCTTTTGCCCAGAGAGGCTGGGATGTGCCATCCCTGAAAGTGGTCAAGACCACGTTGGACAGGGCTTTAAGCACCTGCTCTGGTGGGAGGTGCCCCTTACCATGGCAGAGGGGTTGGATCTGGATGATCTTTAAGGTCCCCTCCAACCCAAACCATTCTATGATTCTCTGTAACATATTGTAACACAACAATAGCAAGAATTAATATTAGCACTGGAAATAAAGAGTACCTGGAAGTTGAAGCCTGGACAGAATTTTCACTGGGATGTGTCTGTAGCAGGTTAGGTTCCTAAATGTTCAGTCCTTGGGCCTTCATTTATCCATTGCTTCAACTCTGCCAGCAAAGACAAAGATACAGTCAAGTCCATGAAGTATGTGTGTCTGAGAGTGAATGTTGCTAGGACCATCAGTTACTTGTTAAGCACTTGAAGGACAGGAAAGTGCTACGTAAGTGGATCTATTACAGCAGCTCTAAGCTGAAAGCAAACTGGTAACATTCATGAGTTTTATGCTCTCCCCACAAATGCCTTAACTCAGGGGCTGCAGGGGGCAGTCTTGGCTACACAGCATCCTCTGCTAGCCCACCAGATTCTGCTCTTTTGAAAAGAGTGCTACGTGGCAAGATGGGTCCCACTTTAAGGAGTAGGACGTCATGTAAAGACCCCACAATATTCAGTTTGCTCTCTGTATTAGGAAGCAAGAAAAGAGAATGTCAGCTACACCATAAATGGCCCCAGATGGGCAAGTTCTGTCTGTCACTGTGGAAGGAGGGGATGCAGCAAGGGCAGCCTCCTGGTTTGGCTAGGTGTGCATATAATGAGAAAGAAAGAAACAGTGCTGCTTCTTGAATTGCTTAAATATGTTACATTAGTCACTGTAATAAACTGCAACGTGGTAGGAGTAGAGAAATGACAGAAATGACTGCTCACTTTCCAACTGACTACCATCAATTACAAAACCTATTATGATTTAAAGGACCCAAATAATATCTGTAAACTTCAGTAGCTCTGCAAAAAGCCTGTCCTGGGGCTTTTATGTTCCACCATTGCCTTTTGAGGTATTGTGATGTGGTTTGTTACAAGATTTTGTGAAGTTACCATGAGGGTGGTGGTGCTCTGGAACAGGCTGCCCAGGGAGGTGGTGGAGGCCCCATCCCTGGACACATTCAAGGTGAGGCTGACAGAGCTCTGAGCACCCTGCTCTAGCTGAGGCTGTCCCTGCTCTCAGCAGGGAGGTTGGAATAGGTGACCTCCAGAGGTCCCTTCCAACCCAGACATTTCTACAGTTCTGTGATTTTTAAACAACCCCCAAAAACCCAAACTGATGTACTAGGTTCCTGCATCAAAGCAAGCTCTCAAAGTTACGCTGACTTACAAGTGTAACTCATACACCAGAGAGACAGGCAAGTTATTCTCAGCAAGAGAATTAGTACTGATAAACTAAACTAGGGTGACAGGCAACTTCTAGCTGACAGTGACCATATACCACTGGTCAGTGTAGAGGCAGTGTCACTCTTTTCTCTTCCCTCAGTCATTTGCTATTTGAGAAGGGTTTGGATATTGAAATATGAAAGCCCTTGTTGATTTTACCGGGCACATAAAAGAATCATTTATATTTTGCTTTCCAAGCTGCTTATTTTGTAACTGTACCTGGAGCCTAGTTTGTGTGTTTTCTATCAGTAAGAGGTCTGAGTGCTGCAGGGTAAAGGGTGAAAGGCTTTTCTGGCTAGAGAAAAAAGGATTTCTGTGTGTGCTTACAGTGTGTTCATAATCCCAGCTTTATGCCCTTAAATTGTCTCTACCAGAATTTCTGCTGTCTGTAGGCAAAATCCTTTGTTGGTGGCATTTTGTTTGTTTATTTTAATGTCATTTAAGGTTACAGTATCTCACTGATTTATCCATTCGCTGGCCTACCACTTGAACAGCATGTGTTACCTTTTGTCTTAAGCATGGAATGTTAGATTGCTGGAGTAGATCATACAGCCATGGAATGGTAGGCATTGGAAGGGACCTCCAGAGATAACATTGAGTCCAACCCCCTTGACAGAGCAGGATCACCCAGGGCAGACCACACAGGAACAGATCCAGGGGGGTTTTGAAAGTCTCTACAGTAGGAGACTCCACAACATCTCTGAGCTTTGGTACCCTCACAGGGAATAAGTTATTTCTCATGTTGAAGTGGAACTTACTGTGTTCCAGTTTGTGACAGTTGCCCCTCCTTCTACCATGGGACCACTGAAAAGAAATGGGCCCCTTCTACACCCTTCAGATTATTTGTAAATATTCATAAGATCCACTGGCAAGTCTTCTTTTCAGTATAAACACAAATTATGTTCAGCAAGTTGCAGCATCTATAGAAGAGTGCCAGTGAAATATTCTTCTGTTACAGCACAGCAGGTTTTTAGGCAACGTAGCAGACTAATAGGAAAGATTCCATTTCGTAAAGTAGCCAGTTAATCTGATAACCTGATGGCTATCTGTCTAGTCAGAGTTGTCAGGGAATAGTGGGTTTTGAGTGACTTGGTATTCATTTATTTTGAGATGCTTTAGGTAGACCCACCAGAGTGTCAGTATGAATAAGGAGCACACACCCTATGGTCTTTCAGCAGAGAAATTACACCTAAATACTTTGAAACTTTTGTTACTAACAGCATTGTCAATCAACACTTTCTGTAACAAAACATGAAATTGATTTATGTGTTTCGTACTTGATGGCAAAACAAAAAAAATTCCCAGTCTTTTCAGCCATCTGGTACATTAATTTTGCTGTTTCACAACAGTATAAAATAGCATTAGGGCCAGCTTCAGGAAGGTGTAATAGTCTCAAATCCAAGGATCTTAAGTGGAGCATTGCCAAAAATTAATCCCCTGTTTGTAAAATTAGCTCTTTAACTTGACAATTTTGTTCAAAATAAAATGTGCATCTTGTTCAATTATCGAGAAAGGAGGAGTTTGCAGACTACAAATGCTGTTCACTCTGGTGCTGAGCTGGATCTATGAACAGTGCGTAGGTTGGCGAAATGGTGAAGGACAGTGGCAGAACCTGAAAACAAGATGCTGGTCTATGATAGCATACTCCCTCAGGAAGAAGGTAGGTTCTCAACTCTGTTATTAATGGCTCTACAAACTTACACAGGATAGACAAGTTCTTAGCATCAAAATTATTTTTTGCCTCCTGAGACTAAG
>VWZY01001552.1:72847-88081 GCA_013399075.1 Chloroceryle aenea | reverse complement strand
GGCTTGGCAAGCTCTTCTGCCAGTTCCTTCATTACCCTAGGATGGATGCCGTCTGGGCCCATAGACTTGTGGGGATCCAGATGACTCAGTAAGGCACTAACTACTTCCTCCTGGAATACAAGGGGGCTATTTGGTTTCCTATCTCTGTCTACCAGCTCCAGAGGCCAATGAAGCCATTTCTCCGGTAAGAATTTATGTAACAGAGGGTGACTGCATGAAGATGCTTTAGAAAAACATCAAGGCAGTACAATGTAGCACAAGATTCTCACATTGAAACCCTAATACAACTGCCATGACAAATAAGATCTCAATTGCACAAATAGAAAATAAAGACTACACAGATGCTACTGCATAGTCACCTGACAATATCCTCTGTGCATATTTACTGCTATTGGTGTTATGATCAACAACAGAACTCCCAAGGAATGGACAGAAAAATGAAGAGTGGAATGTTATTGTCTCTATTCCACAATGCAGGGCTTCATTATCCCCATAATATCTTCACAACCAAATAAGTTACTTAACAAAAGCATCTACTGAAGTTGTACAGAAGAAATGTATCTTGTAGGAATATTTTCCCTGTACACTTCACTACAAAAATGTTTCAGGATTCAAAATTTGAAAGGTCTATCACGGTTTGGAAAGTCAAAGACATGAAACAAAATCCTCATAGGATAGCCTACTCAGATTTCTGTACAGCTAACAAGCCCTGGGGGAAAGCCTATCAAAAAGTAATTCCTGCACAAAATTGGTTTTAACTGAAAAGACATTTGAGAGAGACACCTAATTTTTGTTACTTCATCTTAAAAGAAATTTGTAAGAGAACATGAAGTTTCTTGAGGAGGAGATTCTTTTTTTAAAAAATAAGAAAACCTAAGTAACACTTGCAAAACATTAAAGAGTATGGAAATAAGAACACATCCTAAGTCTCCTTTACACCCCTTTAGTTGCCAGACTATTACCCACTACTGATCTTCCAGACAGGTGGGGAGGAAGTTGCATCCCATAGTCTGAGGGAAATGAAGAGCCACTTCAAGGCCTTGGTGAAGGAGTCTGGGATATGAGTTACTTTCTCTTCCCTCCTTCAATTTGCAGGTGATGACATGGGATCCGTTCTATAAACACCTGGCTCTGAGATTGCTGCTATAAGCAGAGCTTTGGGTTCTTTGATCATGTCTGGTTTTATCAGACATCAGACCTGATGGTAATACAGGGTAAAGGCTTAGATCACGAGGGGAAAAGGGTTCCAGGACAAGAATTAGCAGGGCTTTAAACTAGATTCCAAAGGGGACGGGGTTGTGGCTGGGTTTACACCAGGGAGGCAGTGTTCTGGTATTCATGAAGACCAGAAGGCCTCCTGCCCCGCTAGGGTGAAATCAGGCTCAGCTCACCCCCTGAAAGGCCTGTACACCGATGCTTGCAGTGTGGGGAATCAACAAGAGGAGGTAGAAATCTGTGTGCAGTCAAGGGATTATGATCTGGTGACAATTCCAGAGACATGGTGGGACAGGTCCCATGACTGGAATTTGGCTGTGGATGGCTATGTCTTTTTCAGGAAAGACAGGCCAGCAAGGCGAGGTGGTGGAGTTCCTTTTTGAGGGAGAGAACAACTAGAATGTATTGTGTTCTGTCCAGGGGCAGATGGGGAGCAAGTTCAGAATTTGTCAGTGCGAATTAAGGGGCGGGTTGGTATGGGTGACACAGTTGTGGGTGTCTGTTACAGGTCATGTGATCAGGAAGTTCATGAGGCCTTCTGCAGGCAGCTGATGGCAGCCTTGCAATTGCAGGCCCTGGTTCTCATGGGGGATTCTAACTACCCAGAGGTGGGTTGTGTAAGTAGTTGAAGGATAGAAGCCGGAAAGTTGTGGTCAGTGGGACAGAGCCTAGTTGGAGGCCTGTGTCTAGTGGAGTCCCTCAAGGGTTTGTACTGGGACCAGTACTATTAAATATTCAACGACTTGGATGAGGGAATAAAGTGGACTGTCAGCAAGACTCACTGTGTCACTGACAACACAAAACTGTGAGGAGTGGCTGTGCTGCCATTCAGCAAGACCTAGACAGGCTGGAGAGTTGGGCGAGGAGACATTTAATGAAATATAACAAGGGCAAGTGTAGAGGTTTGCATCTGGGAAAGAACAACCCCATGTACCAGTACAGACTGGGGACTGACCTATTGGAAAGCAGCATAGGGGAGAGGGACCTGTGGGTCCTCGTGGACAGGAGGATAACCATGAGCCAGCAAATGTGCACTTGTGGCCAAGGCCAATGTCACGCTGGGGTGTGGTTAGTAGGTCAAGAGAGGTTCTCCTCCCCCTCTATTCTGCCCTGGTGAGGCTGCATCTGTCTAGTTCTGGGCCCCTCAGTTCAGGAAAGACAGGGAACTGCTCAACAGAGTCCAGCTCAGAGACACAAAGATGATTAAGGGAGTAGAACCTCTCCCTTATGAGGAAAGGCTGAGGGAGCTGGGGGTCTTTAGCTTGGAGGAGACTGAGGGGTGATATCATTAATGTTTATAAATATGTAAAGGATGAGTGTCAGGAAGGTGAAGCCAGGGTCTTCTCAGTGATGTCTAATGATAGGACCTTTGCAATGAGTGCAAGATGGAACACAGTAGGTTGCAGGTAAACATAAGGAGAAAGTTTTTCATGGTGAGGGTGACAGAGCACTGGAGCAGACTGCCCAGGGAGGTTGTGGAGCCTCCTTATCTGGAGACAATCAAAACCCGACTGGACACATTCCAATGTGACCTAATCTAGGTGATCCTGCTCTGGCAGGGGGATTGGTCTAGATTATCTTTTGAGGTCCCTTCCAACCCCTAACTTTCTGTGATTCTGTGAGTCTGTGAATAACAGGAACTGCAACACAGTGTGCCTTGTAGTACTAAATTTATCAATACTTTGTTGTTACTAATGGGTCTGTGAATTGGGTTAAAACATTTTACAGTATAACTGCTACACAGATGAATAAGGAAATCCAACTTGATATCTTAGAGTACAAAGCAAGACAGTCCATTTTTGTCATAAGGCAAGTTCACAAAAAAAGGAGGATTATTTCTTTTCATCCCTCGTATGCAATCTCCAAAAACCACCACTCAACCAACTACAGCTTTGAATTAATATCTGCAGTGATATATAGCTGATCAATAAAATGATTTATAACAAACCATAAATCCATTTTCTCTTTTTCTTAATTGTGTTAATACTAATTATGGCATAGATGCAATATTTACATTTCTTTTGAGGCTGTATACTTCTTGTTTATATGCAAATATAAATTAAAAGATTAAAGAAATCACAAAGCTTACTCTTAATTTGAATCCAGCATGTGCCATAAAAAGCAAGACAGATGGAAAGGGGAAGAAATATGAGGTAATAGAGATTTACATACTATAATACATTCAAACAGACAAGAGAGGGATTAAATGCACATTTGGGAAATCTAGCTATTTTATTTTCTTCCCTTTTCTCCTCCACCTCTTGAGAAGCCAAAGATTGCATCACGTGTTCTCCCTCTGCAATTTTTGTTTTCTATTTCCAGTTTCATATTTAGTTTGCTATTTACTGTTGAAAAAAAAGCAAACAAAGATAATGGCAAAGCCTGCTACTCTGTACAGTTCATAGTTTAGAAAACCTAGTCTTTGGAACTGTGTACACATGTTAAAAAAAAAAAAACAAACCATAGAGATCTGCACTTCTTTTATTATAATACATAATATTTGAATATTTCTGTTCTGCAGCTTTATGATCAAATAATCAATCCAAACAAGGTGTCCATTACCAACAGCATCAGAATTAAATTAGCACTAGCTGTTCCAGAATTGCTTCGAAAATATTCCTGGTGTATGAAAAGACCAAAGTGACAAAGTACTGCAGAAACAGCATATCAAGCATCTACAGAAGAGACAGCAAAGAAGAAAGAGAATAAAATCTCCACTACAACTGACCACAAGAAGAATGAAAAATCTAAGAAATGTGGTGTTCAAAGGCTAACAACAGACATACTTGTGAAATCCCACTCACATTGACTCCAGAGACCTGGAAGATAAATGCTCTACAGGAATGAAAGTCTAGACACTTCTTAGAGTAGGCATCACCCCAGTACCTGTAAACGCTCAAGAAACTAGAAAATTTACCAAATTTAATTACAATTCCTGGTTTCCATTGTCTATGTACTTCTTTTTCTCATAGTAACAGACAAGGGACAGCAGGTCTGCTTCTGCTTATGCCCCATCTTTTTTTAAATTCGTGCTAGGTAACTTTAGAGCAAACTTGAAAAATCTTGCAAACCTGGGGTCTGCAAATGATCCTGAGTAGTACTGCTGGTTCAATAACTTTGGGAAACATCCATCAAGGGGCTGTGATGCCTTCCCTGCATGTTTTACAGCACTGCTCTCCTTCCTTCCCACTGCAGACAAAATATCAAGCTGGGTCCTCTCACGAGGAAAAGAAAATGATACTTCATCTTCAGACACTAAAGAAACCTCCTCGAGCTCTCAGAGAAAAAGAAATGTGGGTATTCTGTGTGCAGAAAGTGTGGAAATGAGAGGTGCAACTGTGTCTTCTACAGAAGAGTAATCCCACTGTCTCTAATTTAGAGGTACAGAAGGAAAAGCACAGGGGGGAATTATGATTTTAATGATCTTTTTACATAGGGTACAACCTTTATCTTCACCCAGAAGGATGAGGGAAAAAACAACTGGGTTATTGTGAAGGAGAGATGACACAGCATTTCAAAGGTAGCAGCGATGTATCAAAGAATTGCCTATGATAAATATGCACAGAACTCAATGTCTAATGCCTGAATCCCTAAACTTCCTTATAGCTGACCTTCAAGAAACATGCACTGATCTACCTTCCCTCCTCTATTTAACATTTCCATCCTCTACTTTCATCGAGCTCATTCATTATCTGAGAGCTTGGCAAAGATTCCAGGTTCTGCTAAAGAAAGCAGTACACATCCACAAGCTATCTCAGAGACTGATTTTTTTCCAAGCCCTCAGAGGTATGTGAAAGTCAGGAATGCAAACACTTCACAAGAGGCATAGCTATAATGATCCAAAACACTCACAATCAATGTGTACAAATACATCCCATCAATACTTAGTGAGAAAATACAGCCTGTGACTGCCTTGTCTCCCTGAATCATAATGGATGAATTATCCTCCCACATCTAAACAACAGAGATGAATATTGTACTCGCAGTATCTTTTTTTAATGGAGCATTTGGTTTGGTGAGAGGCTTATCTCCCTATCTTGACTTTTCTTCATGCTCATCACACTTTTTTCTTAACTAATTCAGCCATAATTTTCTTGCCACTCACTGATCAGCACAGGAATGGGGGATTCTTTCTTTGTTTTGGTGTGGTGCTTTTCTTAAAATCACCATTATTAACAGACATCAGAAACCTGAACCACATGGGATCATCTTGTTCCATAGCTATTATGCTGCAGATACCAGAAAATAATAAGATGTGAAAGATGTTCTAGGCCATTTTACTGCAGGGGCTGGAGAGCTCTGTTCTCTGACATGCTTTGAGAACTAAAGTAACAGCTCATAGTCCAAACTTCATCCACTTCACATTCAGGGTAATTCTGTATTTCTTTTTTTCAGACAGAAACTTTTCAAAACCCTTCATGATGAAAGAAAGTCACAATCAGACTCCTTCCAGTATTTCTCCTATAGAAATTTGCAGACTGAGCATATATTTTACCTGGATCTGATGCATATTTTGTTTGTCACAGGAAAGCAACAGGTATACAAGATGGACTAGAGAGGGCAAAATTGCTTCCAGGGCTGTGTAGAAAATGAGGTCCTTACATAGTTATATAATTACCAGATAGTACTTAACTTGTGCATGACTGGGAAGCTAGAGACTTGGTTTATTTGTAGCCTTTCCCCAAGTTCCAACAAGTGGCAGGATCATCAGTCCACTGAGTCACAGACACTGTAAATAAAGCAAGCTTTGCATGATAGGCCACCATCTCTTTCAGAAATTCTGCTTCATCAGCATCTTCCATAATGTTTTACAGTATGTGATGTACACCTTGAATAAAAATACACTATCATCATTGAGGAATAACAATACTCTCTATTTTTGAAATCTTAATGGCAACACGGGTTTAGTGATTAGAGTGAAGAACTGGGAGAAGATACTAATAAATTATTTTCCTTGCCCTGCCAATCACTTTATCCACAGTGTTGAAGGGCTTATTTTGTAATGCTGCTCCATACCTTATTAGTGCAACTGACACATAAAGACCATACTCTTACTGCAGTCCCATTTGTCATACCAGGAAAAACATTCTTACCTGTTTGTCTTTATTATTCTGTCAAAGTCAAGAACAGTTTTATTTACCAGCTTGATGGGGTGTTGTACAATTAACTGAAATGAGATATGATAGGTCATCTGCAAGCAGATAGATATAATTGGCTAAAGAGTTATGAAAGGCTGTTACCTAAACTTGTATTCAAAATGGTAACTTAATTGAATCCTGTCCCATACCACAACTCAAGTACTTTCTGAGGCCTGGAAGCTTCATATATATGGTTGCAAACTTCATTTTAGATTAACCTGACAGGTGAGTGATGCTGAGGTAAAGTACTAAAGGAGAAAGTGATACACTGAAAGACAAAAGAGCATCCAGTCTGTAACATGGGCTGAGGAGAAAGAGAAAGGAGAAAGATTTCTAGCTTCATTTTGAAGAGCTAAGAGTTTTGGATGGTTTCCAAGCTTTCTGAGCGTTTCCATTAACAGTACAAATGCATATTTAGAACTGAGTAGTGACAATAAATTTCAAAAACTAATTGTGAAGTTAATTCAAATATTTTGCTGTGGACTTTTGTAAAAAGAAGGGAGCCCTTAGCAGCTCCACTGGTAACATTAACAGTGAAAGCAGAGGACTCACCACAGACGGTAACTTTGATGATCTTCCTGAGAAGGTGAAAACTGCATTTTCCTCCAAAACCTTCTGCCTCACTAATTCTCACATGAAGTCACAGGATTTCTATTTTATGAACAACTATACTACTTCCCTCAGAGACAAGTGTTGCAAATGAATTGAATACTAGCAAAAAAAAAATAAAAATAATCCTCTATTAATTCATGAGTTTCTTCATCATTTAGTTTGCAAAGGATGAACAAAAGCAGCAAGGCACCCATGAGGGAAATACCATGAAGGCTTGAACAGTGATGAGCCTCCTGGCATTTCCCATTGACTAGACAGACTTTAAAATCCTGGTGCCCTTTTCCGAAGCTGAGTCACTGTTCGCTCCAGCCAGCGGCAGCAGCCTGCTGGGGACAGGATATGCACTGATCAGCAGTGGTTCATAGCTCCTCAAAAGGTGTTTTGCCATGTACAGCTCTATAGCTGCCCATGGTGGAGTCACCCCAGGGCAACACAAGAGCTTGGGCTGAAAGCTCATTTTTGAATAAAAATATCATATTCACACCCTGCAGGGCTGCAGAGGTGCTGGGAAGGGGCATTGTGGGCAGGTGTGAAGTGAGGGATCACTGAGGTGCATGGAGTGAAACCTGGGCACCTCTAGGGTGACACCAGACCAGTAGGAAGGGAAACACTGGCATCCCCAACAGCATCTGCAAGGCACTGTGAGGAGGCAACTTAAGCCATCTTTTCTGGAGGTACACACACAGCAGATGCCAGAGTCCCCAGCCTCTTTGGAGGCTGCTTGCTCCCCTCAGCTCATTTTGTAGCATGGCACCTCCAGCCCCTCCATCATCTGCAGTTAAAGAGGCCGTGCTGGGGTCAGGTGGGCAGGGGGACAGTCAGGAGCAGGGAATGCTGTGCCTGACTCTTAGCTGCTGCAGGGTGGAGCAGGTACATAAACACGGTGGAAATCACTCCCGTTTTAATTTAGAGAAGGGCACCCCGTGGGAAGAAAGTATGGGAAGGCTTTAGACTGATGAATAAGGAAAAGTTTCCACAGAAACCCTGATCAACATCCAGTGATAGTGGCTGGAAGCTGAGGTGACCTTTCAGAGGAAAAAAATGCCTCTGCTGTGAAGAAGGTGGCAGATGTTTTGTGCAGAAAGAAAAGCTTGTTGAAAACTTTGTTGAAACTTTGATTTTGGTTGAAAAGAGAGTGGTTGAAGGGTACATGTGGCTCCTCCAGAATCCTAAGGGAGAGCTTGGCTGCCTGCAGGGACCAGGGATGGAAGAAGCTCCCCCATTTGTGAGTGCTCCTGGCCACACACCAGCCAAATGGCACCTCCAGCTGAGCAGAGAGTCCTTGGAGCTCATCCACAATGACAAATGGTGACTCTGAAAATACTGCCCCTGGTTTTCCTAACCAGCTACAGGATTGATACAGATCTGTATGGCTGTTGCAGTATTCAGATTTCAGCCCTGCTTAATACCCATCTCCATGAGGCTGGAGTGGCCAACAGGTATCAGAAAGGAGTTTAAATTCAGGAGGATGACAGAAAATTTTTCAGGGAAGCTGGCATTACTGATGACCCACTATCACAATGGCTTTTCCTCCTGTGCTGTGGAGATAACACACGCACCTGCTGTTCAGAGGCCACTCATTGTGTCTGCAGCATTACACAGGGAACTGTTTCCTGACTACAGTCAAAAGACTCTTTTCGGGCACTGATAGCCTTGATCCAAAATACTTTTAAAGAAGATAACACAAAAAATGTTACAATCAATAACATTTTCCATTTCTTTACTTTCTATAACACTGTTCTGCTGTAAATGGAGGTGAAAAAAACCAACCCAAACCCTGTACTTTTTTCTTGTTTTACCAGGCAAAGTTCATCCTTCAATGCCAACTCAGGATGCTAAGACTATATGCAGATTCAATTTTGCTTTATGAACTTTCAATTTGGCTTTCACAACTAAAACCAATAACTGATTGAAACAGAACCTGATCTGATATAAAAGGCTATGATGTATTGCAGTTGTCTGACTCTCCAGACTGAGCTCCAGAAATCTATGATGTGCATGAAATTCAAAAACCAAGGAAATTTTAATCATGTTTTGCCAGTATCTCATCCCACCAACCTGTTACAACTAGGAAAGTACAGTACTATGTGCTGGTCTTCAAGATTGTCTCACAAGTACTATGCACAGATTTAACACCTACAATAAATATGTCAGTGTCAAACTCTCATCAGTGTTTATTTACCTGTGGATGTGAAAATGGTTAGAAAAATTAGCCACTCATAAAAATACAGAATTTGTATGCAAGATGTGGTGACTGGCTCGGAATATCTACAATGGTGCAAGTTTCTTTGCCTGTCAAATCTCACCTGTTTGTCTAAATTATGAGACATCTCAAGAATTTTATGTTAATAGGGAATTCTCGGAAGAGATTCTAATTCTCAAAATTTGATCCTTGCAAAGCTGCACTGTGTGAACCTTGGCTGCTTGTTAACAGCAGTATTCACAGACTTTTTTTTCGTTGTTGTTGTTTCCTAGACAACCACTCCAGGTTCCCCCCAGAGCTCTTGCTTTTGTGCTGCCTGATTAAGATGTACATCCTGCCTTTGGCTGATCTTATGTGAGGGAATAGTATCCATTTTTTTTGTAGATGAAATATTGATTAACTTTTTATTTTCTCAAGCAACCTTAATTACGGTATTTTATAAAGGATAATGAAATTACATGAATTTTAACTTCGCTGAAGTATAAGCTTAAGCTCCCTAATGTGGAAGTTATTCCAGGGTTTTTTGCTCCAGGCAATTTTTGGTTTACACAACAGGATAATTGAATTCTACAGTTCAGGTTTTTCTCAGTTTTTATGCAGACCAGCCATAATTACACTTCTTCTGTCCTGAGCACTCCTAGAGTCACTCAAATATGGCATTTTATGACTTTGCAATTCAAATTGCTACTCAAATATAAATGTCAGTGATGTGGCTCCTCCACTGTGGCAACTATTCCTGCTCCCAGTCCCTTGAAGAAATTTTCCTGATTACGCAAAGACCATCAAATCCACTATTTTGTCTTGCCTTGCCCTAGCATTTGTCTTGTCTTTGTCTCTGGGTATATGATTCAATTTCAGCTTCAAATTACACTCTACTTACTGGGAAATCAAATTGGGGTGAGGGTACTGCACTAACATGTGGGTTCAGCTGAACCTGGCTCACGAGCTCCTCTCTTACTGCCTGGAAACAGATCCATTACTTCACTAGCCAGATAATCCCATACTGAAATGACTGAAAAATTTGGAAGAGGAACCATGCTTGATAAAAATAAGAAAGTGTTATCTTAAAGTTCAGGCTGAGCTTAACTGCCTTCCTACATAGGAAAAAAATTGCTACTCAGTGCTTAACTACAAAATTGGAACCCCAAAAGGAGCTAAGATTTGGTAGCAAGTTTACTGGCTCCATATCTTTGCCTACCAAAATTATATTCCTTTGCCTCTCAGAGTGTCTGAGGGAGTGTCTGTCTCTCAGTCTCTGTTAAAATATTATATACACTTATGTTGCTTTACTAAAATTAATTATATATTGTGTCTTTATTGGCATGAAGATAGAGTTCTTAATATGATTAAAGATCTTACATAATATAAATATATATATAATTTATATTTCATAATGCATTACAACCTAAACACTTCAAGCCACATTTTCCTAGTATACATAATTCATATTTTTACAGCATGGACTTTTATTTTTGTGAGATGTTACAGAATTTACACAATTGTGAATGCATCTATTTTACTTTCTGAAAACTTGTTAAAAAATAAATAGACCATTTTGCTTAATATGAAACCAAAAGAATACTGCTTCATGCAGATGAAAATGACAGGATTTGAAAAAAATTGCAAAAAGCAGAAACTATTACAAGTGCTCTTCACCAACACCATAAGAAATAAATAATGGAGCTCATCTTTATAAATCTCCATGAGTAAATAGTACTGTGTAAATTGTATTTGTAACTGCCACTCCATAGACTCCCCTCTTGCCATTTCCAGCTAAATGTTCCTGCACTCTTCAGGCTCACTCTCCACTGTATTGAAATTTTCATTAGGTCAAAACTTGACTCTTCTTGATGTCTATGAAAATTTGCTGTATCCTTGAGAATAAGAGAAGGAAAACTGGCATATAGGTTCCTAAGGAACATACTCTTGAAGAGGTCAGGTTTGAATGACCTTATTTTACTTCAGGCTATATGTCATGTGTTCCATGATTTACCTACCCAATGTACTTCCTTCTTTCCTCCAAGACAATGCTCCCCCAACTGCCTATGTCCAGCTGTAATCTATGTCAGTATCGCTCCCACACAACATCCATGTGTAAAACACAGTTTTGTTTTCTTCCACCAGCCCAAACCAATACCATCACACCAACCTTCCTTTCAAAGGACACAGTAATAACCACCTTTTCTGTTTCCTTCCAGAATGCGTATCCTTGATATGACTTGTCAACTGCTAGACAGCAAGTATACACTGCTGCTCGGTCAGTGAGCAGGCCATAAAAATTGCTTTCCATGCTGTGTAACGCAAGCCTGAAATAGAAGAGAATAGGAGCAAACTAGACACCAGAGAGAGAAAAGCATCAGACAATAGCCAATTCCAAAAAACAATCCGTCAGCACCTGTGATTGCAAGATGTAGAGAAACAAGTCTAAAACACAGATGAAAACATGAAAATAAATTCTGACACCAGAATAAAGGTAATCGATTGCATGTTTGTTTCTGGATTTTTTGTTTTGTTTTTCCTTTAATTGAAAGTCCTTGTAAAGGTCTAACCTACTGGCAAAAGGGAGGTAACAAATAGACAACTAAGAGCACTCTGAGAGCAAGAGTGACAGCAGCCAGTCACCTTGGGCTACACGTGACAAAGCTAGTCTAGTTTTTTCTCCCCCTGAGGCAGCCTGTGGGGAGAAGCTGTACGCTCCAACCATGGATAGCATTTCCTGCACACTTCTCATCAGAATGTGGCACATACGGAGAAACTAAGTGCTGGGAATCCTTCTCAATGCCTCTCAATATATAGTACAGTTCATATTATGATGGCATTGAGGTTAAAATATTGTGTACTCCATTACAGCCTTAGATAACCCACGTTTAATGGGAAAATTATCACTGTTTATCCCTTTTTTATAGCTAATAGAACATATAACTTGAACTGGTCAAAGATTATAATTTGTTATAATGTTAAACTCAACACCATTTACTTTATTTTACTAAAATCTAACATGTACAGCCAAAAGAAGCATTTTTTTCTCCATAAATGCTAAATGCCATTATTACTATCAATGTAAAACCAAAGATGCAATTCTGAATGAGCAACAGAAGCCAGTAGATACTATTACCAGCTAAGATCTTTATGGTCATATAAAACTATGTTGGAAGAGATGCTCTCAGTGTGAAAACATTTGTTCAAGGAAAATCTTTGTATTCATGCAAATGCCTCTCATAAAGATGATGTTCTGTGAGTAACATATAATGATAGAGGCAAAGGAGAGAGAAAGTCATTCAAATAATCACTAGAGGTTGAAAAGCCCTGATTTTTTAAAAACAAATTGTACTGTATTCTAATAAACACAGGAGCAAGATTTGCTTTTTTTACAAACACAAGCGGGTATGAAGACTTCCTTTAAAAAGAAAGACTTGCCTCCCACCATCCATTTCAATCATAGGTATTTATAGGAAACTAAAACAGTTCTATCATCCCCAAAATTTTTAGCAAAGGCAGGTAAGGCACATGAGATGTATTATACATAAAAGAACCACGTGAGGGGTGTCATACATAAAAGCACATAAAAGCACATACAGTTATACATAAAAGCCTCAAAGAATCTATAGCTCACTTCTTCAGGAGAAAGAGAAGAATAAAAGAATCTGTAGAATCATGAAATTACAGAATGGTTTGAGTTGGAAGGGATCAAGTTGCTCAAAGCCTCATTCAGCCTAGCCTTAAACAATTCCAGGCATGGGGCATCCACATCCTCTCTGGGCAACCTGTTCCAGTGCCTCACCATCCTCACAGTGAAGAATTTTTGCTTAATACCTAATCTAAACCTATTACCTTTCACTTCGACACTGCTACTCCTTGTCCTATCATTACACTTACCAATGAAGAGTCCCTCCTCATTGTTCCCATAGGCACACTTTTAGTGCTAAAAGTGCACTATGAGGTCTCACCAGAGCATTCTCTTCTCCAGGCTCAACAACCCCAAATCTCTTAGCTTGTCTTCATAGAAGAGATGATCCAGTCCTTTGGCCATGTTTGTGATGTTCTCCTTTGGAGCTGCTCTCCTAGGTCTGTGTCCTTCTTATGCTGGGGGGGACCCCAGAGCTGGACACAGCACTCCAGGTGGGGTCTCACCAGAGGGGAGTAGAGGGGGTGAATCGTCTCCCTTGATCTGCAGGCCACACTTCTTCAGAATTCGTGCCTTCCCTTTCTACATGAGGGAACTGATGGCAGTTTTGATTCAGAGGGAAAATGTTTTACTAATCCTTAACACTGGAAGCAAAATAGCATTGACAGGATGTCCCTGAGCTATACTGCTTAAGGGATCAAATTCTCTTGCCTAGTATTGTACAGACCCTGGAGGGACACTTGATTATATCACTGACTCCTCTAGTAACCTGGGACAATTCCTACACTAACTCATCAAATATACAAAGAATCAATTACATTTATTTTCTTTCATCCAGCTCATGTAATTTATAAACTCTCTATTATTACATGTATGATCTTGCACTAGTAGTAAGGATGGATCTTTTGTATATGGAAACCATCATGGTTTAGGGCCAGGACACCCCCTTAGATATTTAAACTCCATCCCTCCCCAAGGGAGAAGAGTGAGACTCAGTGATTAGAAAAGGAAACTAGAACAGCTTGAATGAAAACTTAAATAATAATCATTAAAAAATAGAACATATACAAAACCAGTATCAAACCAAATGCCTGCTGTGGAGCAGGCACCAGGAGAGGCCCAGGCCAGGCCCTGCAGCAGACGGGAACTCTGCTCAGGAGCTGGCTTCTGGTGAAAACAGGCCTCTAACTTCGGACAGTGCAGGGAGTTAGAAAAACTGAGCTGAAAAGTAAAAACACTGGACAGAATTAGCTCTGCTGTCATTCAAACCAGGATATGTGTGCATATATAAATATAAGCATACACACATGGAGTCACACAAATGGTTTCAGTTTTCCAGTTTCAGTGTTGTTTCAGATACTCAGTTCTTTGATGTGGATACAGAAGATCTGTCTGTATGTGAGGGAAACTTCTTCTTGCCAATTGAGTATTGTACTGACAATAGGTCAATATTGAATTTAGATGTCATTTAGTATGTGCATGTTTCCTTTCTTTTCTAGGTTATACTTCACTTAAAATAAACAGCATTCATGTTCACCGAGGAATGTATTTATGTAGTTGCACTAAGGAGGCATCTAATGTAAGGAAAAAGACAGCCTCACAGACTTCTCAGCATCCCTGACCTTTCCCTCACATCTGCTCTCTCCTTCCTACACATGCACGTACACAGAGTTGAATGATCTACAAAGCAGGAAAACAAATGGAGTCATCCAAGTTATTCATACTGGGTAACATCCCTGCCTTGACAAGGTATAATTTAACCTCAGACTGAACCCATTTTTCATAGACCATGGCAAACAGTTACATAACAATGAACAGTTGAAACACAGACAGGTTTTATAAATCATAGCAAAGAGAAATTATGAACTGTTAATTAAAAAAAAATACTTTTCACACTAGCTTATTTTCAACAAAATATTGTAAAGCAACCTTAGCATTACCATTTATGCATTAGTTCTCATATTGAGCAGATAACTTATTTGATAATGTATTGATGATCCTTACACTCTAATTTTAAGAGTGAGACTCAAGGAAAAGCTTCAGCCGTAAGAATGTGTCTCTATAGTATGGCTTTATACTGTTTTAGAACTGGATCCATATGTGGTCAGCCCTTGCACAGCTGAAGGACTCTTATGTTTGACACTTCTCTGTGGGAAACCGTTGATTTTTTCTTTCTGAATGTTAAGGATTTTTCAAAGGGTGCCTCCTGACAGCTGTAGTTAAATGTACTGCATATTTTTTTTTTTACCTCTATGAGCGAAAAACTGTATGGCAATTATAGAATGCTATACATTGTATTATAGAATCATAAGGGCTGGAAGGGACCTCAAAAGATCATCCAGACCCACCCCCTACCACAGCAGGATCACCTACACCAGGTCAAACAGGAATGCATCCACGCGGGTCTGGAACATCTCCAGAGAGGGAGACTCCACAACCCC
>VWZY01001552.1:21958-72059 GCA_013399075.1 Chloroceryle aenea | reverse complement strand
TATTTGAAGAAGCCCTTTTTGTTATCCTTGACCTCCCTTGCAAGGTTGAGTTCCATCAAGGCCTTAGCCTTCCTAGTTACCTGCTTGCCTTCTCTGACAGCAGTCCTATACTCCTCCCAGGTAGCCAGCCTTCCATGATCTGGAGACCCTCCTCTTCCTCTTGTCTACTTTGCAGTTCCTTACTTAACCACACAGGTCTCCTGGCTCTCCTTGATTTCCCACCTGCTAGGATACACTGGTCCTGAGCTTGGAAGAAGAGGTCCTTAAATGCTAACCAACTATCATGAGCCCCTCTGCCTTCTAGATGAGGGCCCTCTGCCCATCCCATGAGATTTCATTGAAGATAACCTAAAAAAATAAACACATACACACTCCCACATCCTCTTTCACCCTTCTCTTCCCTTATTCAAACGCTTAAAATTCACTCACATTCCAGGTCAGTTCAGGTCTAAATGAAACATTCCGTTCCTGTTTAGCAATCTGTGCAATAAGATGGTAATTCATAATGGAAAATCCAATCCCAACTTAATGTGGTGCTAATAGAAAATGGCTTATATACCCCTCATTATATAGACATGCTATATGCCCTTAGTGTTACACATGATGCAATTTTGCAGTTAAAGATGAACACAAATTCAACAGAGAAGGATAATCAGAAAGACTGTTACAGTCTGTGTGATGCTGAAGACTGAGCTTGGTTATTCATGAGGTTTTTATA
This sequence comes from Chloroceryle aenea, assembly GCA_013399075.1. NCBI lineage: Eukaryota > Metazoa > Chordata > Aves > Coraciiformes > Cerylidae > Chloroceryle > Chloroceryle aenea. Next base: position 71,341 of record VWZY01001552.1, on the reverse strand, counting down.
AAACTCCTCCCTGTAGGAGAAACCCAATGGCAGGAGGGATCTAATGTGAAATTCAGAGCCAGTAAAAGAGTACAAAGTTGCTGAATAATCATTCTTCTCTGCAAGTGTTGGACATTATACAGCTTGCAGACTTTTTTCCCCCTATAATTTGACTCTCTTATTCTATCTCAGTAAATCAAGAGAGGACTCATAGAATATCATAATCCAGGCACAACAGATACCATATAAGGAATCGTTTGTTATATACTGGGAATGTTGGCAAACTTGTATACATGTTGATTGCTCAGTCAAGCTTTTGACTGTGGGATAATCTCTTTTTCCCTTAATTAAGTGCACTCTAACATAAAATTTTTAAATAGGCTGGTTATCTTATGGTAATAATGGTGTACAGCTGAGTCAAGAACAATTGCTAAGGCTAAAATTGATGCTAACGATACATGCCTATTGCCCAACTTGTGTTTCTTAAGAACAATTTATTACTTATTTGAGGAATGTTTTCAGACAGATTAAATTAAAAACACCATTTCTGTCTATGCTAGTTATATTCAAAAAAGTAACAATTTCATTTTGGTTCTGAATCCAGTATTTTAGTGTCAGATTTAAGGCTAAAATGGGAGAAGCATTAAATAAAAAAAAAAGAAAAAGTTGAGGCAGACATCAGCTATCACTGGGCTGACATCTCCTAACCTCCCTGAAGTGACCTCAAAACTGAAATTAGTTAGGATTTCTTTTGCTGTCATTTGTCTGGTCCTGCTCATGTGTAACAGTGGCAACAACCAAAAATATATATTAAACAAGTGTGCAGAGACACGGTGCAATATACTGTGTGGTAAAAGGTTTGATTGCTTTTGCTTCTGCTATCCAGCATGATCTATATAGTAAGATGGGATATGAGCATTAATATGAGTGGAAACTCCTCTTGAACCTGGCTGATGAGTTTACATAAATGCTAAGGCCAGCCTCTCTCACTTGATGTCATGACATCCAAGAGATCGTTGTGAAAGACAGCAGATGGGGCAATCTTTGGTTTATAACAGAATGTTTCAAGTTCTCTCTCTCAATCCTCTCCTGTCTTCTGCCAAACAAATTTTCAAAGTGCAATCCTGAAGCTCTTCTAGCCCATGAACTTCAGATTAAATACTGAAGGACTGGATGCCTTGAATGCTGTAAGTAATTGCTAGAAGTGGATCCTAGGTTCAGAAACAATCTCTCTGAACCTTGTAATGCATGAATTTGTTCTATTTTGTCCTGTACTTTTCTAGTCTGATAAGCAAGCACTTGTATTAGCCTTATCAATGTACCATATAAGTACATTTCTGAATGGTGTTCTATTCTTGCCCTGTTCCCTCAAACCAAATTATCTATGCTGTAGCATTTTGTTTGGGGAGTTTTATCTTAGAAAAAGGTGTTTGTACTTTGTGGTTCTACACTTAGATCAGAAACCATAGAGGTTTGTAATTTCACAGTCTTGGACCAGACTCCAAGAATTAGTGAGTCTCTGTTCTCCCTAGAATTACAGGAGGAAGCACTTAGGATCATCACCTTTGATTTGAGCTTGTGCCCCAAGCACTGATCTGATTCCTAACTTCTAGAATTGACTTCAACACTGCAGGTAACTTGTTCTCATCCCTCTCATCTTATAAGAATCAGGAATTAATGCCTTACGTCTGGCATCAAAACACCCTGTGGTGGTTTTTTGTCCACTCTATGGTGGACACAAATACAGCCAATTTCACATTAGCAAATATGGATATGGATATGGATAGAGACCAACTTGAGCCTGAATTCAGGATGAAGGTTTCACAAAAAGTCCTTCTTTGGTGAGAACCTCAGAGTAAAGGTAAGAGAGTTGCCTTCTCTCAATCAATATTATTACATATATCAACCCCTCCAACAACACTGCCTTCTCTCTTGGTATGGCCTGCCCGTTATATATACAGACAGAAAGTGGGTCAAGGACACACCGAGGAATTTTATAAGTCCAATCGATATTTGAGTCAGAGAAACAGATTACTACTGCATAAAGAAGTCATCTGAGACAGTTACAGCCAATATATAAACAAATAAATAAAGTGCCTAAGAGTGTGGCAGTTTCATGGTTTAGCACAAACAGGCCATGAACAGGGGGTGAGTTTCTAATTAGGAGAGAATTGCTGTGGCAACCAAAAGTGGTCACACATAATTGGGTGTGAAATCACCTGAGGCTTCACGACAGAGGTGTCTGCATATATTATCTGGCACATTTTCTGTTTCTTATGTAGAATTACTTTGTCAGGTCAGACAGTATTTTCCACGTTTTATGTGCCTCTTCTTTGAGCAACCAAAAGTGCATTTCTGTGGGTTTCAGTGACAATTTCAGCTCTTCAGCATCCTTCTTGCAGCCAAGGCAGCAGAATTCTAGATGTGACTCCATGAACTAACAAGCAACATTGGAGAATGATGTTTACAGTGTATTTATATGAAACTCAAGAAGGAGTTTGAAGTTGGTATTTGTTATCGGAATTAGTTGGAGAGACAAGTGATCTTGGAGACCAAATTATACTGTGCAACCAAGCCCAGTCTAGTAGGAGCAGAGGGGCTGCTGAAACCTCATGCTACATCAGCACAGTGACACTTACAGCAGCAACCGTGATTAAACATTTAATTGTTTACATTTATTTAAATTTATTTACATTTAAACTGAAACACCTCCTACTAGAGAGTTTTGAGCATGATTTTAACTAATTAGATTATGCATTATCAATATAAGGAATCACGTATTATCTTTGTAACAAATCCTAAAGGACATTAAAGGAAAATCTCATTACTTCACATTGCTGTTCTGGCATAAGTACTAAGATTTCTATTAAAACCCTTTCTTGAACACATGCATATGAATGAAAGGTCAGATCTTTGACTTCCAAATCTCCATTTCTCTGTACCAGCCACACTTAAAGGTCACAGATCTACTTCAATGCATCCAATATTCCTCTAGTCTGGGGGAATCCTGTGACATTCAGAGGATAGGATGGATTCAGAAATGGGGAGGATAAACACATAAGCCCTTGCAGCCTTCCATTAGTATTGCAACTGAGAGAAGCTTTGAGACTCAATTCTGATGAGAACCTCTGTATCTTAAATTGCCCCTTTTCAATTTACCTGGTTTTCAAGGTGCATTGTATTTTTATAGTTTCTCTGTATCCAAGGAGTCAATTAACGAATTCTTGCATTCACACTGTCTACAAAACTGTGTCTTTAAATGAGGTGGAGAGCTATCATTATTGTCTCTGTGTATCTGGAAAGGCTGAAAGTGCAGTCTGTATACCCAACAGGGCATTAAGGCAGCCAGCAGAAGCCTATCTGACAGAAAGTAGTCAAAGGGAAGTTAAAACTATCAGTCAGTTCTGTATTGCAAATCCAGCTGTGTTCTGCTGCTCCCGCATGTCCAGATTTCCCATTAATTACAGCTCTGCAGGAGTTCTGCACAGAGCAAAGTGGCCAAAGACATTTTCATTCACCAAGGGAAAGGAAATTATCATAGTCTACCTCTGTCGTGCAGTGAGGAGAACCTTGCCCATGCTGGTTAATTACAGCAGCTGACAACAGATGCTCTTTTGGAATTATTGACATATCCAAAGGGTCCTATGGTTTGACAGAGTCCATTACAGCTGCATTATCTCCTTCACTGTATCTCACCATGGAACATACAGTGGCAGCTTGATGTAGTACCATTTGAAATTTATTTATTTTTTTAATTTTATTCCTATATTGAATTCTTCACTTGCTTTTTTTCTGTTGCTTATTGCTGTGTCAGAATGTGTGCTTTCTTTTGTTTCTCTGTTTTTCTTTAATAGTATCCAACTGCCCTCTGTTTTCTAGTACAGTAGAGCTCCTAATGTAATTTGACAATTCACACTTTTTTTTCCACTCTTCAAAAAGTATCAACCAGATGGTTTCAAAAAATGCCAATGACATCTAATATATTGTTTGAAATTAAAGTATCACTGTGAAACACCTCTTGTCTTATTAACTGCTTGAAGCTATATATATCAGTTCAGATGCACAAAGCACTGTGTGTTTTATCAGTGTATTAACAAGAGCCTACTGAGAAATTAAGATAATTCCAAGTGAATAGCTCAATTGCGTGCTACAAAGTATAAATGTGTATCTAAAGCTCAGATAGGAAAAGTGGATCCTTCAAACCATTCAGTAGCTTAAGCAGCACAGTGTATTTTTTATTTAGGCTTCCAGTTAAGAAATAGACTTGCTTGTATGCATCAACAGAGACAAGACACATATTGCTGGTGACAAATGGCTGAGGTGTTATTTGCTTAAGACTTGTCACTGGAATGTTCCTTAACTGTATTAAATAATATTTCATTTCCTACTTCTCTAGGAGACTATATTCCAGCTTCACATGACACCTGGGGATCTCCACTGCTGAAAATCAATTTTCTTATAAAATTGGGAATGTTAATAATCATAATTTAGTTTCCTGCTAGAATCTGAGATATAGAAACTGTCACTGAAGTTGACACATGCAAATGACTTAATTCATGGGTAAGCACTTGAAAAACATAGGGAACCAAGTGAGGAAAATGGAAAAAAATCCCAACAAAATAGATATTTAAAAAATAGTATTAAACTGATTAATTCTTTTCTTGATACATCAGCTTAACCTGCAAATATTTTTCACAGAATGAAGCTATATAATATGAATGTGAAATATTCTTAATAGGAAAATGAACTAGTTAAAGGTCAGAGCTGAAGCATTATGTGAAGAATGGCCTAAATGAATGAATCAATTACAAGCTGCTTATGAATAGGGATAGGAGATCACTTTAAAAACAGAGATACTTATTTAGTACTAAGAAATACAGTGTATTGGATGAGGTATAAACACTTGCTGAGTAACTTTAAAATATTGGGAAATTTAATATTGAAAATGCCGTGAATATTGTTGATTTGGAACTAAAATAAGTTATCATCATGGTACTTAGAAACCACACATAATAAAAGCCTGCTATTACAATGTAGATCAAAAAACATGGCAAGAAAAAAATCAAGAAAAAACCCCCATGACAAACACACATGCCATAGATTGCACAGTGATTTTCTAAAACAAAATCGAGCATGACTTACAATATCTCAAAATATCAGTTATCTAGTAGCTTAATTTTTGGAATACAGGAATTTCACTTACAATCCTTTGGGAAGACTGAAGTGCAGTAGCAAAAATCTTATTTTAAACATCATCTAAAAACTATCCTTGTTCTTTCTTCTGACAGGTTATTTGTACAAAGCTTTCTCATTTTCTGATTTTTTTTTGTGAGAAAAAAAAAAAGAAATAGTAAATATTGCACAGGTCTTTTCGTGTAAAAACTTTAAACTCTATAGGCCACTTAGAAATGCCAAGCTGTGACAACTCCCCAGTAAGCTGAATCTTTGCCTAGCTTTACAGAAAAATCAGGAGTGCCTGCTCAATGGTCCTGTTCTTCCCGCAAGTTTGGAAGTGGGAATTAAGCAGCAGCATCTCAGCAACTAGACAAGGCAGTGGGATACAGTTAAATTTAGCCAGGCACTACTTTTGCCACGTGCACATAGGAGTTACTGCATAAACCCAGACTTTTTCCAGACTTCTCTGGTTGAGGTTTTTGCATTTAGTTGTCTTTCTCCTAATGATGAGATTTTACTCTTCCCACAGCAGCTCAAGGCTCAGAGATGCTGGTAGATCAGGAAACAAAGCTCAGGTGAGTAGGAAACACCCACTCAGAACAGACACCTGGTCTGCAGTGTTCAGACTGTGTACATCTGGTCCAGTGAGATCTTTGACTCCAGACAGTCTGAAGAGAATCCCTCATCAATAACCTGGGACATTTGTGGTCTAATACCTCAAGCAGACAAATATTGAAAAAAAAAAAAACCTATAGCTTGAAACTATTGATTAGTTTGCAAGCATAATTTTGTCTTAATTGGCATATGAAAAGCTTATGCTCTGTAATCACAACATGACAAACAGCACAGACATCAGTCTCCTGAGCCACCAGTTATAAATAATGTATGCCACCTAATTCCCACTAGATCCCACATAACTTCAAACCACACTTTTTGTAACAGCAACAAGACAAAAGTAGCAAGAAGAAAACTTCCATGGTGTTGTTTACCTTCTTAAGTGACTTTGGTTTACTTCTTAAGTGATTTATCTCATATGTGATTATAAACTGAAATGTTCAAAACAGCTGTAAAGAACAAATAAGGTGTAAGCATGTTCTATTTCAAACAAGAAAAGATGTTATATTTTATTTTCTTCTTGGTAAAGTAGCATATTTCAACCAGGTAACAACAAAATTACCACAGAATAGTTAAAAAAAAAATACAGGAAAGTGTTTAGAAAGTTATATATATTCATATTGGCTTAAAAAAATCTGTAAGGTAAACATTAGCATAACAAATTAATATTACAAATGGTTTGTTAATACTTATGGGAATACTGTACATGTATACAGTTCAGAATTAATACTACCTTCCCTACATTTCCTCATGCCCCACTGTCACAAGGGAAATCCAGCTTTTTCCGTTGTACAAGGTATTTATTTATCTCAGTGTTAAGAAAGAAAGCACAGCCTTTCAGAATCCAAATTTCAATCACATTTACATGTCTATAATTTATAGCATCTTTAAAGATTAATACTCCACTCAAAAAAACCATCTGCTGCAGTTTAACTTCTGTCATGGCATGGGCATAAGTTCTGAAACCTTGTTAAAGAAACTGATTACTCACCCCTACATGAAAGTGTAATACAATGCAACAAAAAAAAAAAAGAAACTTTTTTAAGTCCAGGTATTTGCAGCAATTTTTAATATGAAAAATTAATTCCTCTCTAAAGATTTCTGTGGTGTTTTCTAGTGTAACTTCACAACATCAGTGTCCAAAACCTGTTTATTATTAATTAGAAGTATGCTCTGATTCTTTTTGTAAAAGAAATGTTATAGATAATCTGAGTCACCTGTAACTGGATCATAAAAGCACAGTTAGTGTAGAATATGAAATAACTGAAATGTACAGTGCCAAAACCTGTTTATTATTACCATTCAGTATGTGAAATACCAAGAAGGTTAACTGATATTTTGAAACATATTCTATATTTCATATATATAATTTCATACACTAAAGTGATTCTTTTTGATACATAATGCTGAGGAACTACTGAAATTACTAAATAAGAATCAAATTAATATTCCATGTGATGCAAGGTGCTGACTGAAATATCCTAACCTACAGAAACTGAAGGAGAAAAATTCTTTATTTGCTTGAGTTTAACTCAAGCTCCAATACAGAAATTACTATTATTGTTTCCAATACTGTTTATTTTCATATAGATGGGTTACAGGTAGAGACCACAGTGCTGTTTTCAAGGTTTTACAAGGGCATATAGGAGCAGAATTTGGTGGAAATGTGTCTTTCTTGTGAACAGCTGTTCCACAGGTTTCACAAAGTAATTTCAAGCAGGGAACTGTATTTCTTCTGTCCACAGGTATATATTATCTGGCTTGCACCTTAGAAATGGCATGAAACATAGCAGATTTAAGATCCCTGTATGCTCTGAAGCAAAAAGAATTACGTCAGTATATGAACATGTTAATAACTGATTCTGTTAACAAAATATCATATTCTTAAACGACTGCTCTGTCCTGACAGCATCATTAGTTCACTTGGGGTTCACCGAGTCTAATTTATTATTAGCTTGCTGCTCTGAGTCACTCAACCCCATTTGGTACAAGGTTTTATTAATAATTTTGGCAGCTACCATGCAAATATTGTTATATATAATAAAACATTTTGTAACAAAAAATGCACCTTGACACTAGGTCACAATTTTGAGCCATTGACCTTTAATTCCATTATGCCCTTTCTCAAAATACTTGTATTAATCAATCACAGTGGTTTATGTAAAATATGATAATTTTTCTGTAAAATAGGATAATTTCATTACAACTATCACATCAACAACATAGTCCAGAAAAAAGACTGGCTTTGAAAGTATTAGTCTTCCTAAGAGTTAATGGACATCTCAGTTTAAACCTTTACACTATCTCAATATCCTGCCTCACACAGACTTCAGGAATTAATTACTGAGAAACTTGACAATGCAACAGCCAAGTTTATACACTGCATTCTCTATAATGAATAACAGAGCCTCTAAATAAATGAGATTCTGAAAAAATACAGTCAATACATAATGAATACTGATGGATAATCACATCTGCAGAAGATGCAAGAGTGTTTCTTAGGGAATTGTTCACTTTGTATATGATTGGAGTAACAGCATTCAAATAAAAGTGGTACCACTTAGTTTTAGAATTTATTCTGACTAGTCACTAAAGGTTCCAGATAAGCAGCCCCAGAGATCTAATACATCTAAAGAGAAACCCAGAATGAAATGGAAAAAGTATTGCAGAGCCTGGTAGCAGGCCATAGCTTGAGGCTTGCAGGACCAGCTCAAAGCACCAGCCTGTCCCGAGTCCTCTGTTCTGATTACAGTGCTGTTCAAAGGAGCCAACAGTCCTGCAAGTACTTCACCCATCCTCAACATAACCAGGTATGTAAGGTGGGAATGCTATCTTGAGAAGACAGGCTTTAATTATTTTCTGAGATGTTACAGAAAGCACAGATGAGATTTTAATTGGGTCAGCACTGCCGTCCTTATCGTATCGTGTATCACAAAGGGAACACACTTTGCAGGCTGTCATCTTAGGAGCTGATTCATGACTCAGCTAAAGATAACACTGGACACAGTAAACAGGTTCAGTATTTTGATATGATCTGCATACATACATTAGGAGTTACAAGAAGCAAGATAATCAGGAATGAAATACTTTTAAGAGACAAAAAGATACAAAATCTGTCTAAACAACCACAAAAAAAATTACATTTAGTCTGTGCAAAATGAGATTTCAACTTTCTAAATGAGTTGCAACTTTCTAAATAAGGAGCACTTATTATGTGTGAATTATTTCCTGAAAATGAATCCACCCTCATGTTCCAGATATATAGGTTTCCTTTTCACAAAGGTTTCCACACAGTGTTTTCTTTCAGATTCACTTGCAATTCAGTGTTAATAGATGTGGGTCATATTTCTACTAACCAAGTCTCCACTTAATTAAATTAATTTTGAATTGTTTCAGAGAGGGACCAGTATTAGATCTCCTTTCCTTTCCAACAAAACCAAACTAAACTATCAGCAGTGCATCAGACTGAAGAGTTTGGAGGAGCATTAACTGACAAGATACTCACTTGCAATTCTTCTTAAGGAAATGTTCTGCCATGGATTACACTCAACATCAAGAATAATTTGACTTTTAATTTAAAAAAAAGCAGCTAGATCCCATGCTGGCCTTTGGGACTTTCAATCTATCTATCTATCTATCTATCTATCTTTTCATTTTGGAAATGAGATCTCTTACTGACTGAAAAATACTGTTTCATTTTTGTGACATGATTTTTACAGAAGATGAAAAAACATTTCTGACCTGAAGAGTGAATTCCACTCCTCTTTGCCACATGTTGCTCCTCGGTGCAACCTATAAACTACATATTTCAATAGGAGGAATCAAGCAGTTGGGGCTCACGCTCGGGCACCAACCCACTGATGCTGCTCACTGCAGGTAACAAACCCCTAACTCAGGTAAGAAGAGCTATTGAAAATGACTGGACCACTTACCTGCCTAAACAATACACGATGATCACAGGTTTGCAGAACAGAAGTTCCAGTTTGCTAGAACTTAGTAAAGAACTGAGGTAAAAAAAATTGTTATTAATCATCAGTTTGCTTTTTCTGCAAGGTAATACTAGATTTCAGTATCTGCTGACATGAGAATTTCATACAATGAATGGATAATAAAATTACAGATACATCAATTTCAGTAAAAAAATCCAAAAAAACTTCTGAGAAGAAAGATGTTCTTACACAAAGGAAAATGAGAATACAATTGATAGAAAATTTGAATGCACACTGCTTCAACTTAGTGACGAGAACAAGATAGCTTACATCTAATTAACTGCCTACGGCAGCACGGCTAATGGATACTGAACTGGATTCCAGTTAATCCATGTCAGGACTTCCATCACTTCTAATAATCCTTGTCTGTTTGTTTAGTCGCTCTGACAGTAGTACCATTACAAACTACTTTTCAATGAGAGGTGATGGGTAACAGGCACTTTTATTACAGGCAATTCTTAAGTATGAAAGGTTTTACAAAATCTGAGTAAGAATTCTACGCTGCCCTGTTGATGATGGACTCTATTGTAACATCAGCAAGAAATTAATAGCAAAATATAACCCAAGAGTTGAAAACACTATTTTGTACCAGGCTACTTCTGTGTATTCTTGTGGTGGTTTGTAGAAGTCAGTAATATTGCACCCAGCCTTACAGCAAGACTGAAATTTCACTAAAAAATTATGACATTCTCTGATTTTAAAGAATTACTTCCCACAAATGAAAGCTATTGAGAATATCTAACTAGAAATGTACAAAAGCTATTTTTCCACCTGTAATGTTTTTCCCTTTTCATCTACTTTGTCAAGTTTTTTAAAGACCTTTGTGTGTGTCATGGGTCTACAAGAAAAAACCTCAGCCTTTCTATTTATAAAAAGTAATAAATTAGTGCAGTTCTTTTCTGCACGTCCTTCTGACTTTATGCAGTAATAACTGTTCTTCTAAGGATAAAAAATTGTCTTGACATGATATTCATGTCTCTCTAGAACAGAGGAATGTACATGTAGAAAGAAACACAATACAAAAAAAATCATTCACAGTAACAGAAGAACTTCAGAATAATCAAGGTGAGTATGTGTAGTGCAGCTTTACAAAACAACGAAAATGCCTAGCAATTTACTAAGCCCTGTGAAGGGCTCTTGTCTTCTTCTGAGAAAGTGATTCCTGCCTTCCAAAGGAGTTCATCAGGAAATGCCCCTCAGCCATGAATGTCTCTTTTCAGGATTTAAGCTGACGCAGCTGGAGACTCTTCAGGAGCTGACATTACAACTGCAGGAATCACAGACCAACTTAAAGTACACGGTGCCAGTGCTGACAATTACAAATCGGGTCAAAGATCACCACTCTGAGGCTCCAGGCTTCGTGGCTCTCTCTGATGACTGCGAGACAGTTTGGGGAAGCGTGTGGTCACCCTTGAGCGATTACTTTTGCTTACTGGTTCTCCAGAAGGTGGAATGTCACTAGGAAGACAAGAAATAAAGACAGAAGTAGCTAGTTGATGTTATATGGAACTTATTCCGTATTTCATCCAAACATGAAATAAGCAGATGCTATGAGAGCCTGGCACGTGACTGCGAAGTACAGCACACATCTTCAACGACACAGAACTGCAGTCTTTCTACTTGTGTCTCAAGTGTGAATTACCAAATGGACTCTTAAAAATGAGAACTAGTAGAACTTCCAGTACTTCATGGAAGATTGCAGATTGAAAGGGTGGGAAAAGCATTTTGAAGTGATAAAAGTACAAGCAAAAGAGACAAGAGCTTGGATGATGCTCTACTTAGCAATTCTCTAATTATGTATGGCTGGATGTATCATTACATGATGAACTACATTAGTAATACATCCCTGTTGGCAATTCCTCAGTCTCCTCTGACCCACAACAGACTGTAGTCTTAGATCAGTGAGCCTTTTGGAAAAGACTCCAAGAGGAAGTGCATTAAGTTCAAAACCAAGAAGTAACAGAAAATTCCAGCTTACCTAGGTGAAATTCAGAGGCTATAAACTCCTCGGAAAACTACAGTATAAAGGGATAGCATTGGACTCTTGCCATTCTTTTAGAGGACTCCACATGGTTTCTAATTATACTGTTTACAAATGGATCAAAAACTTCTGCATTTTGCAAATCAGCTAGTTGGTAAAATTACACAGCGTACAAATACAAGCTTATTAACTTAACACCCCCCCCCCAAATTATAATACCTATTTTCAGAGTATGGTAACAAGTCCATGAAGGCAGAAGCTGCTCAGCTGCAGTTCTTGCCAAATTAAACAAATACAGATATATTTTACAGCACCCACTGAATGTACTCGGTGTAGTAGCCTTTTCCCTGCAGAGTGACTTTTCTCACAGGTAGGGCAGCCTTGCAAAAGCCAAAGGTACACTCAGGCTCCACCTGAGCACTTTGGGCACCACACGGGAGAAAGCAAAAGCCTTTAACAAGTTGTGGAACTGAGTGGAAAAGTCATTTGCAGGAAGCAGAGCACTTCTGCAAGATAAGGCAGCTTCAGCACTGGCAGCAATTAGCTGTCCAACTGCAAGGCACACATCAGCTGTTAGTTGCTAAAATAATAATAATAATAAAAAGCAGTATGTAAAAAAATGTGTCCAATTCAGATCCTGAGCAGTAACAGAAAATAATGTTTTTAATGGCAGTGTATTTTACTCGTCTAAATTTCTGATTTCATCTAAAGAACTTCAGTTAAAATAATAAAGAATTTTTCTAAATTAAGATTCATTGCACTCCTATTACAGTATTTCATCCTCCCAGGTAACTGGGATGTCCTTCACTTCAAAAGAAATGCACAAAGTACCCGTGGTATACATCCTTCTCTTCTTTAATAACAAGAGTAACAAGTTTGATCTTCAATTGTTTATTTTTCTTGTCACTAAAAGAAAAACTGTTAAAGTTAATTTAGCATATTATTAATTCTGGGTAGACAAGGAAAAATGGTCGCCCAATACTGGTTGTGTGATGTCTTCTTTTGAAATTCAGCAATGCTATCTGAGTTGTTGAACAGAATTCTGATCATGTGAATCCAACTGCAGTTGTGCTCATTAGCATGGATTTCTTTCAGTAACATGAATATTATTACTCATTATTTTTACACCATTTATAAAGTTGCAATGACAGACACACTGTTGATACTCTAATGCTTGTAAAACAGAACATGGAATACTGGCTTCAGAGGGTTATCTTCTGTCAAAATATGGATTTTTCAGAACATGTAAATATAAAAGCATCTAAGTATCAAATATAAAATGTAATAAATGTAAATTTCCATTAGGTTTTCCTCAATCTAAAATAGGTTAATTAACCAGCATGATGGCCACTGCTGGTTGTGCTTTAGCTTTATGTGGCAGACTTTACAGATAGATACATGGCAGTGTACATTTCAGAAACAAGAACAGTTTTAGGGGCAATTACTATGATTTGGTGATAGCGTTATTGGAAGTGTATTTTAATACACAGGCTCCTCCTGCTGGCTTGTCCATAAAATGACATTAGTGTTTGCCCAATGGGAAGTCATTTTTCCCTTCAGGAGAAAAAATGGCATTCAAAGAAAAAAGTGCAAAAGGTACAAAATTAATTCCCCTAAAATGAAGAGATCTGAATTAATATCAGCCTGCCCTGGTAGGCATGGCTGAGGTAATAAGATCATCTCAGGAGAATTCTATGAACAGCAATGTTTGTGGATGAAGGAAAAAATTACAATTAATTCTGCTAATACACATGATGCTACTCCAGAGTGAGACATACCAAATAACTAAATGAGAGATCATTTGTCTTAAATGTCTTAGCTAATTTGTCTAATGACAGTTGAAATTCTAAGACAAGTCACTATGTTATGTAGTTTTACAGGCACGGATTCATATCCAAGGAAGGAGACCTTCACACATTCACCATGGAAAAGGAAACTGGAGCTGAAAGTAAACTGATCAGCTTCTGTGGAAACAGATGCTTTATAAAGAAAACAGTTTAGAACATTAAAGAAAAAAAAAAAAAGAAGAAAGAAAAAAAGACATACATTTCCTATCCTCCCTCCTCCACAACCTGATGAGAAAACCTGCCATCTCCTTTGCCCTCTGACAGCTCTAGCATTTTACTCTACAATTAAAGTGCTGATTTACAAATAACACCCAGAATGTTTAACTATTAAATTTGGAAAAAAAAGTGACCAACCACCTCCAAAATCAAAATGCATGCTAGTCAAGTAAAAGGAAAAGATTCATCTCCCATCTCTCCTACTATTAGATCTAATAGTTAAGTTCTGGCCCTTAGGTCAAATAATACTCCCCAGTGTCTCTGGCACTAAACAAGACACCTTTTTCAATGGATTGACAGTTATTCCATGAAGTCTTGGACAGAGCTATGAAGGCTTTAAAATGATCCTGTCAGTATTTCTGGCAATTGTGTATGAAGATGAGATTGGGACACTTGTTCTGGATCTATTTTTGCCAAGCTGTGTTAGGGACTGAGAAGGAAGGAAGCACCTATTGCTGACTCAGTTTAAAATCTAAGTCTAAATCAGGGAGTAGCTATTCAAGAGCAACTCTTCCAGAATTGCTACTCCAAGTCCCTGTGGTGACCACTACACCTGTGAGTCACACCTGTTTGGTTTTAATAAAACCTCCTCCTTTTCAGTCTATTACTTTCTTAGCCACTTACCAGGGTTTAATTTTCTAGGCTGAGTCTGGCAGTCAGCCAGCTGCTTTATTCTGTTCATGTCCAAGTACTAAAGGCTCAAGTTCTCTTCTACATTCTCACCTTGTCCCATTCTGAAGACAAAAACCCAACCTGCTGAAGCAATCAGTTCCTTCTTCCCAACAGGTCACTTTTTAGCTGTTAAGCATTCCTGATTGATCTGTCCAGCGTTTGTTTGGATCCCAAGTCAGTTTCATTGATTTCCTCTTAATGCCCAGTTCTGCCTGAGGTGCATCTATAGAAAACAGCTTAAGATAACTGATCTTATTAATCAGCTTCTAGTTTATTAACACCTTTCATTTATTGCTCTCTGTGTTATCAAAATCCCAACTGCATTTGTGTTTTTCATGACCTATGTAGCTATGGAAGTGCAGTGTTCTCTCAGCTACTGCAGGGAACAGTTACACGAATGTGTTTATTGCCCAGCTCACTGTTTACTCTTCAGGATAAAATTAGAGAACTTCTTATAAAAACAGTACAATATGTCTGCAATTGAAAATACTTTCATACCAGCCAGAGATTGGAGAACAGAAGTAATAAGCACATTTTCAGAATGTAGCAAAGCTGAGGATTAGGTACTTCAGATCTCTACCTCTATCTCATATAGAAATGCATCTCTGGAGATGTTCATGACTCCAGTTTTATCTGATTGTATTAAACACAGCTCATGAAGAAAGGCATTAGCTGGCAGGTAAATTTGGTGATTGTTTATCAACAGTTTCTTGTTAATATTTTTGTTTATCATTATAATTGTCCTGGTTTGGGCTGTCCCGATCCTAACCCATGACAATAATAATCTAATTTCTGGTTATAACCCAAATATTCGGTGTGATCAGTTGGATACAGGCAGGCAGCCTCCTCAAAAAGGCAGTATGAAACAATGCCTATACTATGCTGAGACCCTTAGCAGACAAGAACTAACTCTGACTGGCCAATACAAGATATATCAGCATCTTCTTCTGCCAATTAGTGGCATTATTAAGTAAGAGTATGACTTCACAGAATAATTGTATATGCTACAGTAGCTCCTGTTTAAATAGTCAGCTATTAACAGAAGAGACAGAAGGATATGGGTAAGATAGTCCCTCTGTAGCACACCAACACTGAAATCTTGAAGACACTGTTAGAGCAAAGTAGTCAGGGTCAGGTGAAATACTGAATCATCATTTCCTATCAAGATTAGGCCTGAATTGATCAGAAATGAAACCCACCAATTCTAATATTCTATCCAACTGTTTGATTAACACACAGATCCTCTTACTTCCAGGACACACTTCTACAGCAGAACACAGTATTCATAGCAATGTATGCCAACTATTCTTGCTGTGAAAGAACTACATAATAGTAATGCTTTCATTAATAACCATGTTTCCATTTCTTATAATTTCAATGATCCTAACTTGAACGTTCTCATGCTATAAATCAGATTCCATACCCGCATGAAGCTTTTCTTCATAGACACCATCTGCACTGAAATGTGAATTTTTCTCCAAACCATGACATTATTCATAATTCTGATGATCAGATCTTTCTTTTCTTCCACTAACTTTTCTTTGAAGTTGGCATAACAAGATGGTTCTATACAGTAAGTATTTAACATCCATTAATTATGTCCAATAAATGAGTAATAGCTATGATCACTTTGGGGTGAAATACACTCTTTCATTCAGGAAATGCTCCTAACCCCGGAAAAATGACCTTCCACCAGTTCACATCTGGGCAACACACCTAGCCTCGTTACTTGGCTTTCTAATGCCCAGTGACATCTGGGAACAGTTACCTTCATTTCTGTGGTGCCCTAGCTGGAGTAACAGAAAGCATAAATACTGCCCACACAAATGGTCTCTTCACAACCAACTAGGAAGCCAGAAACCACTGAAGACACAGATAAGATATACATTAGTTCTATGTAACTGATATCATTGTTTTGTTTATTTCAGTGAGGTGAATGGCAATAAGTTTGGCTATTCTATCAATGTCCATCTAGCAATCCCCACCATTCTATTCTGTTGGGGGTTAGCACAAATTGTGTGAGCAGTAAAATCTACCACTGATAGGTAATTTAAGGAATAAATGGTTCAGAAGCAGAATATGTTCCAAGGCTGTTTATAAAATACCAAAATGTAGAATTTACTTTCAGAAGAACAGTGTTCAGCTAATACCCAGTCTTATTTTGTCCTGCTAACACTTGTGATTATCATCTCTCAGCAAAGCAGAGACAGATCTAGGATACATTTTTATTGCAAATATTGAGGTGACTAAAAGCAGAGGATGTGCATTCACAACACACCGTAGATGTGAAAACAGACAGACTACAGCTCTTGCTTGACAAGCAGCAGTTTCAATGTGCTGGGACAGCAGTGCATGGCAGCCACTAGCCAGGCACCTCCTGCTCCATATTCATAAGCTATTTGCACGCAAAAATGGCATGGAATGGAGACAACTTTAATTACCAAATTAGCTTTTAAACAGCCCATCATCAATACTATTGGCATTGGCAGCAACAACAGAAAGAGTTTACAGAAAGCGTGTTCTCAGCCACCAGCATTTGAGAAGCCAGTGAAAGGAGCTATATATTATTAGCACTTGTGAGCTCTCCACTTCTCAATTTACACAGAACAAAACCATACAAAAATATTACCACCTTGCATGCCAAGTGGTGGGAAAGAAGAGAAGGATTTACTATCTCCTCTAATTCGCCTCGTTTTGCCAATAGCACAGAGAAGAAAAATCTGAAATTTAAAACTCTTTCTTCCAACCTGTTCATCCCAATCATTTACCTGATTCTGAGTTCACTAATAGACCAACTTAAATTAAAAGCTTGGTGCATACTCCTGTATTACTTCACCAGCCTTTGGCATCACATAATTCAGCTGCATGGAAAATGCTTCAAAGTCTCCCATCTCCTACTCTGCACATCAGCTGCCTACGTTTCCATTTGCTCAGGGAAAAAGGATATGTTGGAGATTTACATTCTGAGCTGGGGCAAGTGCCCTGGGCACACAGTTGGCTGCTGTTTCCCCATTGAGAGGCTCCATCCCCTCCATGCTCCTTGACTCTCCTTTGCTCCAAATTCAGCCAGGCAGGAATATTTGCCCGCGAACACTAGCATTTACACTTTTCAGCATTTACACTTTTCAGCATTTACACTTTTCCACATTGCTTAATTAGTCTCCATGGGAATAATGCAAGCTAGCCTTCTTTACTTTCAATTTTACAAGTAAACTGCCTGCTGTAAAAAGCAACCTGCACAAACAATTGCTGTTATGAAGAACAAAACCGTAAAAGCAAATGGAATGATAGAGAAAAGTTGTGATCAAAACATGTTGTTTTCATTTTCCAAGCAAGTACTTCAGTTTTAATTGCTCTATCAAGTTAAGAGGTATCAGCTGCTTCCTCCCAAGCATCTTCATTTCTCATGAAGATTACAGCATGCTATTAACATAAGCAGCAAGGCAGAAGAGAGCTGACGTGCCCGTTCTCAGGGGCAGATCCAGATTTGAGTGGATGTCATGCTAACAATAATGGCTATGAACGTGAAAAAAAGAAAAAATCCAAATGCTGCTCACAGGATCCTACGGAAGCAGCACTGTTCTGGAAAATGTTAGCAATAATGAAAGGGAAGAACAGTGTTCATAGCAATCACTCTTTCAAGGTTTTGATTTTAAACACTAAGGGCACCATACTGCACTCCAAGCATAAGCTTGATACTATTAGTGTGATCCATGCCTCAAAAATATAGGTCTTCATTTCAACTTTGGGGAGCTTTTAGATTGTTCTCCGTTTCAGCCTATTATTGTTACTTTGCCTAATACTAAAATAGAGGGAAAAAAAGAAGACTAAAATCACACTGAGCTGGACAGCCCATAGAAAACAGAGCATCTGCACCTGGAAACATAATCACAGGGAGCTGAGACTTGGCATAGTGGAATTAAACATGTACTCTCTAAAGCAAAACAAAAGTAATCAAGATGGGAAAACATATAAATGAAATAGAGAATGGAGTGCTGTCAACAGAGTAACAAGCGAAATGCTGACTCTGTTGTTGGTAATGAAGATGAGGACTATGTTTACATCTAATCCAACACAGAGAGGGAAGCTAATCACAGAAGACATGACATTGCCCAGTAGATGACTAATGGAGACAGCTTGGGATGTAAAATTCTTGACAGATTAGACAGAAGCTAAACAAGCATCAGGCTGGCCAGCAAAAAGATGGCCACAGTAACTGGCATCCAAAATCCCATTTTCTGTCTAGCCAGATTTCAGAAAGAAACTACCAGTGATAAATACAGGTTCATCTATTTTTTAATTATGACTCCAAATTACACTAACAGGAAGTGAACTTTGCCACTGATGCCAGTAGGAGTTAAATGCACAGTGCACTGCTGGCCATGAGCTCCTGAAACCTGGGGTCAGTTCTCCAGGTCCCATCTGATTTAGAAGCTTTACAAAGCACATCATCTTGGTCCATTTCTACTGCAGGTGCAACTTCATCAACGAGTTCAAAACACAGAATAATTGCAATGTTTGCTCCTTGCCACAATATTAAAAAATAAAATGAGATGTGAGAAAATGAAAAAATGAAAAGAAAATGAAAGAATGAAAGTGAGACAACAGAAACCAGCTGTGTCTGCCACTGAACTGCAAATCCAGCACGGGTGCTGCGTGCCTGGCAACTGGGCAGTATCAGCTGGGAACTGCTGAATGTTCTCAGTTCTCAGCTACACAGAGAAACCTGTAAATGCCTCCCCAAAGTATCTGCTTTGTAACCCAGCTGAGTTTTATCCCGTAAGGAAGTTACGGGATCACAAGAAAGGTACTTTCATCTTTTACCTACGAACTCCCCAGGAAGTTCCTCCTCTCCTCATCTCTTTGAGTTTCGTGGCTTTTGGCCACACAAAGATTTTGGCACGAGGAAGACAAGGCAATCTTGATATAGGACATTTTACAACTCTGAATAAATTTTGAACTAAATGGCAACTGAAAAAGCTGCTGAGGTATCAGCCCCCCTGGTTTAGAAACCAATCGATGAAGCATTTGTATGCAGAAGTCAATACTACACACGAATGCACACAGTGCCAGAAGGCCATGAAATGATGATGATTTTTATCATTGCTAGGGTAGCTCTGCTTTGCAGCAGGAGAAAGGTCCTAGAAGACACCACAGACAGCATAACCTTACAATTCCTTCTTGCAATCTTATTATACAGGGCTGAAAGCAAAGGGCTGTGCTAATGCAATGGGAAGACTATTTAGCCCTACATAGGTGCCTAAGTGATGAGCATCAACTCTACAGTTAGATAAGGAAGCATTTTTATTCTTCATAAAGCTTAGAAAAGATGGTCACTGGTTTTGTTGGAGTCTTCAGGATTTAGATTTGACTCAGCTGCAACATTAACAGCAAATATATGGTAAAATATTCAGTCTGCCTGACAATACAAACCAGTCCCATTTTATTTCCCTTCGGTCACACGTAGCTATTCTCAGCAGCTAGTGCTTTGGAATTTATCTTTTTTAACACGTGGGAGTCCTCAACTGAAAGACTGTTAAAAGGCGACAGACCTTCCGAGCTCTTCAGTATTTTTAGGGTTTACCCAGAAACTGTATTATGACTGACAAATTAAATCTCTTAAAAAATTAATTTATGAGTTCTTAAAGGTTAGAATAAGGTTTCAGAAACAAGATTTCAGAGTTAAAATAGACATGGACTAGTAAGAAACAGGCTCCTTGGCTCACTTTGCAGTTGTAAAATGAAGCAATTTTATGCAAGCTGTTCAAAAGTCCCAGATTCCTGATACTTCCTGAAGTGAACAGCAACCCCTGCAGACCCCCATATTAGTGGTTCTTCCTACTTAGGATCATGTATTTTACTAAATTCTTCAGTGTAATTGTGTTACACTTAATATCTTAATCTAAAAATAAACCTTCACACTGCTGTTCTCATCAGACTCTGGGGGACTGTGTCATCAGGATGTGAAGAGTTGAAGAAAAATCACACTGAGCTGTGCTTGGAGATGGTGACATCAGCCATCCCAGTACAAATCCTTCCTGCAATTTCCATCTAAAACTGGGTTATTTGAGCAAATGTAACTGAAGGGGCCTGGTTGGTTATAAGGCAGATCTGCATTAGGAAAGAGGCAGCTACATCACCCCCACTAGACAAGATCAGTCTGATGTTGCACTTGGTCCACTGCTGTAAGTACCCAAAGTCCTCTTGTCCTGTTGCTTCTGGTTTGGGGCCAAACTGAAGCAGCAAGTGGAGCAATGGTGGGGAGGGTCTCTGGGCAACCTCTGCATGCTGCAGGTGAACTGTGTGATGGATTCCTGCATCAACCTCAATGGTTCAGGTCACTTTGCATTTCCAAGCTGACATTTGGCCCAGTTTATACTTACAGAGAATGTATTGGGAGACCTCTGGAACAGTCTAAAGAACACTCCTAAGAACCTAGCAACGATCACTTTCTTTACACATTTGTTTATGCTGTGAAGTGATATGGCAGGGAAATAAGCATACCATTGATTTTTCTTATTAATAGATGAGTGCCTATAATTACAGCAAGTTATTCTAGAATCCTTCAGCTAACTATTCATGGATTCTGCCATCACCACAGAAGTGCCAAACATATTAAAAAAGCCACCACAAAAATAGCATCTGAAATACAACAGAATTGCATGGGCTATGTTTACAGCTGGCAGATTAACAAAACCAAGCAGCAAAGCTGCTGCAGGATGTTTTGAATGCCAGTGATGACCTGTAGCTAATTCATGCTGGTTTTACACAAGAAACTGCTGAAATATTTTTCAATGCAACTTGAAATGAGGAAAAGAAGTAAGGCACCTCCTTCTGAAAAACTGTTAGGCATAAAAAAACTTGTTATGGTCTGGACTGAAGCCAAGTACATTCAAAAGTAAAAAGATACCTCCCTTATGAAGATTATTTACTTCAAGTATTCGATTGGATGCATTCCTTTATCCATTACTGTCAGGGCTGCACAGAAGCAAGTATGAATAAGCACAAAGAATTGCAATATAAGATGTATAATCATATTTCTAAACCACATCTTCATGAGTAATCCTTAGTTTCATGTGTTAAGAGAAAGCAATAAAGCTTACGTATCCATTTCTCAGCAAAGACTCTTCTCACTTCCCAAACTCTTTTCCAATGTTCAAAAGTAAGGAAACTTAATCTTTGGGTTTATTCCCAGTAAAATAAGCAATACAGAATAGATTTCTTACAATACTCCCCATCTGAAAATTATAAGATTCTAAATATTTTGAATCATGTTATTCCATTAACAACATGGTTTTTAAACTTGGCATTCTAGGAATTATGTACAATTTACATATGTTAGTATATTTACACATGCGTGTCCAGACCTAAAGAACTGTGTATTTTCCATCCTTCCTTTTTTTCTCCCCTCCATCTAACAGATTGCTCAAGTGTAAATGAAACATTGACATTTCAGGAAATCTGTAGCAAACAAACATCTTAAGCTCAAGTTTAGAGAGCTTAGTTTGTGTATTTCTGATAATGGATTCATAGAGTCACAGAAATGTCTGGGCTGGAAGGGACCTCCAGAGGTCATCCAGTCCAACCCCCTGCTGAGAGCAGGGACAGCCTCAGCTAGAGCAGGGTGCTCAGAGCCTCGTCAAGTCTCACCTTGAACATCTCCAGGGATGGGGCCTCAACCACCACCCTGGGCAACCTGTTCCAGTGCTCCACCACCCTCATGGTAAAGAACTTCTTCCTTACATCCAATCTAAATCCACTGTTTTCTAATTTAAAACCACTTCAGGCCTTTGTAACCAGGTCTTCTCCAAGCTTTTATCAGCTCCCTTCAGGCACTGGAAGGTGGCTGTTAGGTCTCCCCAGGATNGAACAGTCCACCCATCAAATCCATATCTCTCCAGCTTGGTGAGTAGGATGTTGTGGGGACTGTGTCGAAGGCCTTCCAGAAGAAGTCCAGACAGATCCCATCCACAGGATTACACAAGTACACTGTGCCAAATTTTTTTGCAAATGCCATCCTGTGCCAAAATGTTTGCAAATGTCACAGAGAACCACCCAATATGGAAATGTCCCTTTCCTTAATGCAGAGTGATTACTTCCACACTAAGGTTTGATCCAGTGGCTACAGAACACAAACGGTGCTTGGCTGATGCTTGCTGTGCCCCCCTGTGACCCTCATCAGGAGGAAATGAAAGCCTGCAGTGACTTTTCCCTGTTTATCTGCATCAGGTGTCCAAAAGGAGACACAGCTACCCTGTTAGGACAGGTTACTCAGACCCTGACTCCTAAACAATACATCCACTAAATCACGCTCTCCCTGGAGAGTGCTGCCTTTCCCTATCTAATACACACTTGCTGGTAGGTGCTTTCTTCCATCCTCCCACATTTTGAAAAGTCTTGGGATAAAAGTGATTTTTCAGATCCCCCACGTTGTTGGCAAATCTCTTACCCTTTCCTTTTAGGAGAATTCAAGCTGAAAATGGCAAGTCAAAGACTTTGTCTTGAACATGCACTCTGAATTTAAGCCCCTGTTGCTTGTACATGGAGTTATCTATTATGAGCTCTGTCAGACTCTGTATATTTTCTAAGCAGAGATTAGAACTTCTCACGGATCTCCAGACTGAGTTTTGTCCAGGTCATGTCACCTAGGCCAGGCCACTGTAGTTTGAAGTGAAGTATTTTGCCATGCAGACTGGCTAAACTAAGTTAGAAGACCTTGGATCTTCCTTAGGTCAAAGAAAATCAGCAGTAGAAAGAACCTAATCCTTTTTTAGAACAGTACGGCTTCAAAAGCTCTTAAAAGTGCCACAGTTTCATGGCATGTAACTTCCAAATATATTAAAAATACAATAAAAATATAATTGAGTGTTTGGGGTTTTTTTTCCAGTTCCATCAATCAGTTTCTATTCAAGGCACTGGAACACATATATACACACTTCCCTCTTCAGTTGTACATTTCACATTCTAATTAAAAATAAAACCAACCACTAAGAGTGATTTGGGCTCTGAAAACGTGTCAGCCAAGTACACAACCCCATCCACTCAAAGCTCCCATGCTATACTACCTACCTGAAGTCTGCTCTCAGCTGTACAGGGAAAGGAACT
The DNA here is from genome assembly GCA_013399075.1 of Chloroceryle aenea. Taxonomy (NCBI): domain Eukaryota; kingdom Metazoa; phylum Chordata; class Aves; order Coraciiformes; family Cerylidae; genus Chloroceryle; species Chloroceryle aenea. The sequence goes on along the minus strand of VWZY01001552.1, from coordinate 47,762 downwards.
TTGAGAATTTCTCTCCTTGGAAATGTCATGGGCTTTTCCAGTACTCTCCCATTCCAAGAAAGGCTCAGATTTTGGAGCATTCAACTAATCCCTGTGCACAGTGGAATAAACATCATCAAAAGGGGGCTCCTCTAGGGCATCGTTTCAAAGATGCTGAATGGTACCTGAGGGTTCTGAACGCCAGAGCTCTCGTACCCATCTGCACTGGCACACACATTGCTCCACTGCCAGATGGCTTCTTAAAAATCAATAACTTTACAAGAGTATTTTCCAAAACACGTGCTGGTGGTACACTTATTTCCTTCTGAGAGACCTGCAGATGGTTCCCTTCCCCTGCCTTAAACTCTACAAACTCTGTCTCCTGGAGTAGCTGTGACACCATCTGCAGCTGCCTGCACTGGTACTTGTCTCTCAACACCTAAAGCTGGCAATTTTTTTTTTAAATAATCTCCATGAAGAGAAACTTAACAAGAAATTCTAGATCTGCTAGTCTAAGTGCAGGTGTAGAATAAATATTACCAACTCTTTTGCAGGATTTAGTAGGCTAAAAAGTAAGATTTGAAAGCCAGGATTTCATCACAGGGAATTTATGGAGATTTGGGGATGTGTGGTTTTTCTTAACTTGTATTCTTTGCCAGCATTACTGCTGTGGCAAACAAAATAACTAGGTGGATATCAATGCTTTAGGTTTATAACTGTGATGTTTGCTATCAGATTCTACTGAACAGGAAGTAATGGCACTTTGTGGGCAGGAATCTGGCTCAAAAAGGGCCAGTTTTGAGAAAATAACATTATCCAGATGTATCAAAGGATGTGTGGGGTGTAACACTTAAAGCACTGAGGTACCTGAAACAGTCCTGGAGAACCACAAAACAAATTGGTTTTACCATCCACAGCTCCCATGCTGAATTCATCCTAGTCACTTAGACAGTTTAGTGTATACTCACCTGCTGAATAGTTTAAATATCTTCACAGCAAGTAATAATAGTCACTTCCATTGTCTTGGGGGCCTTCTGGTGCTCTCTAATGACTTTGTAAAGGACTCCTACTGAAGTAATCACGCCAGAAACTGGTTTACATTGTAAAAAGAAATAACTAGCCAGTTGCAACCAAGAGTATTAGACCTAGCTTCCTTTACAAACCATTTATACTTGTTAATGAACACTAAAAAACCTGAAGCTTTGCTAACTACTGCTATTTGAAGCAAAGGAAGGAAACCCTGTAAGATTTCTTAGCTGTTCAAGTTGAAATATGCTCTGCTCTACCATGACACAAATAATGTATTAACCCACTGTGGAGCCTGCTAAACTGAACACACCCCTTCCTCCAGCTCCCAGGGAGCATCTGTGTCAGATATTTCTGAAAGGATTAGAGTTTCATATTGCAATTTACAATTCAGAGTTGAAAGCAGCTTCATTTACCAGGCTCGTGTTTGCTGTAAAAATCCCAGCAGAGAAAGTTAACATCTAACAGAGGTTTTTTACAACCAGACTTCAAAAGAGTGAGGCTCCTTTATTATCCTGCCACTGGAACTGAGACAAAAAGCAACCTGACCTTCAAGGAAGGACTACACTTCCCAACTGCCGGAAGGAACGAAACCTCTTCCTCAAGAAAACATGCAAGGCACAGAAGGAAGTTTCCTTCCCAAACACCCGGGAGGTGGTGGAGATTCTTCTGAGTCGCAGTCACTTGCAGAACTGAGACAGAAACAACTTCCCTAGTCCACAACATTTTTCCTATCTGACTCCTCATTGCTGGATAGCAAAAGCAGGTGCTCAAATGCATCAGTCTGCCAGCTAATCTGGGTTTATTCAGTGTAATTGGCAGTCTCAGTTGCTTTAATTAGGAAACATATGAAAGATTTGACTGTAATGGGTAAGTTAACCTGGGCCTTTGAGGACTCAGCCTTACAATTTCTTGCTATATTATCACCTCGTGGTCAGAAATGTGAATAAAAAATAAGATTTGAGAACTCTTAAGACAGAAAAACAGGGATGGAAGATATTAAAGTTCTACTTTTACAAGGCTTGTTTCTGGTTTAATTTTACACTGCGTGCGAAGTGAAAAAGAGAATTACAAATCTATTATCTGGACTTTGTCCAGCCTCAAATCTGAAACTCTTTCCTAGCTCTAGAGCCCATCTTTGCTACCGATTTCCTAAACACCTGCTGCAAAACAGAAATGCCTGATTATTATATCAAGAGTTCACCTTTCAACAGGGGAGGGCATGTGACTTCCCTGTTACCAAGGAAACGGGATCCCCACTGTAATGACACAAAACTTGAACGGGCTGTGTTTGCTTTGATGAGAAAAATCCTCCTTCAAACTCTTCCTGCACTGCTACAAGTTAAGCAGTTAAGGACAGAAATGGCAGAGTTTAGAAAACCCTTCTTTTGCCAAAGTCTTGCTGAGTTTATTGGCAAGCAGTAAAAGAGCAAGATTAAAAGGCAGAAGTAAATGCTTCTGAGAACACCAGCTCTTCTCTCAGAATGATCTCTCATTCCTAAGCCTGTTGTGAACTGGTGGGGAAAATGACAGAAAGTGGTGATACAACTCCTGAGGCCCAATCAGAAAAGCATTCCAAGCCATCCAAGTGTTTCCTTAGTTAAACTGAGCAGCATCCCATCTCAACCCAGGCTGCCTAGGCTAAGAAAAAACGCTCTGCAAAATCATTGCCTTGTACAAACTGGGGAGCAGGTGCTGATATCAGGAGTAAGAAAAGGGACTCAGAGACACTAAACTATTTCTGCATGTTATAAAGGTGTTAATATATATATATTAGGGAAATTGAGATCTTATTTTCCTGGTAGACAACCTGTCATCTTCAGTAACTCTCACAGTCAGTTTTATTATTTTTTATGTTTGATGTCAAGGTTCACAGGGTGACCTAAACCCAAAACTATCCGTTCCAAAGAGAGAACTGCAGAAACCAAGAATAACAGTCAGACAGCCATAGGTTTGTTAAGAACAATCCACTCCAGTTAAAATATTCTAATACTTTCATCAGCAAAAATTCCACAGAAGGGGACATTTTTGCACTGGAACTTCCTGCATTGTGCTCATCAGATTTAGATATCCAATGTAGTTTTTACTTCAACAATCATCAGTACTTGGCAACACAGTTGTACTGAAAGGTAAATATTGTGTAATGACTCTACATAGTCTTATAAGTAGATCAATCAATTAACATAGCAATAATCAGCTTCATTAGCATGCTTCAGGCATTAGAGGATGCTTTACTAATTAAAAGTCACATATTTAAGCAAATGCTATTCCCAGTTTGTTCAGGTAAATTTTATTCGTTTTTATCTTACTATTGTAGAAGGTAGTGAGGTCTGTTACTGTCACTGAGGTCACTCAGTGACAAGCTGATAGCACAAGCTGCCACCTCCAGGGTGTGCTCAGGTAAAAACCTGGCCACCAGCCACAGGACTATTAGGATGCATTAGCCAAATGCTGTTTGCTCTAGTAGAAAGCACAACTATGGACACTGACAGCTTTAAGGAGTGTCATGCCATCATCATTTTTGCCATAATTTTTGGAGTATCCAAAATGGCATTTAAAGCTTCAATCATTAAATCAAAGCTTTGCAGTATTTCAGGGATTGCTTGCTCGTTTGCTTTTCAGCTTAGTGTTTATCTGATAATGCACTGACAGAGCAACACTGCCACTGGGTACAATGCACTGAATGGACAGGGCAGTTTTGTCTCATTTCCAATCACCCCAAGAACTTCCAGGCTGCAACTGCAGCCCCAGCACGTGTTATAGAATGTGAGAACAAAAATGCAGTAAAAAAATCCTGTTACTAGTATTGCCCCAAAGACACCTGCAACTAAACACCACATCACTCACCCAGCTAGGCATTCAATCACTTCCCTAACTACAGAACCATACCCTGGCTACCCCACCTAATTAAAATACAAGGAGGGATTCATTCACTGCATAAATTCTGTATTAGCTGTAATTTCTGCTCTTTTGTTCATATGCTAGAGAAACACACTGCAGAATTGCTTTGCTTCTCAACAGAATCATCTCTTGTAGCTTTTCATCAACTTAACAAGAGCTCCACTGCTGCTACAGATACAGTCCTGTCTAGCTAAGCAGGTCCTAAATGTAGGAAATCACTAGACTGCTTTAGAAACCTCTCTGCAGCTATAAAACAGACTTCTTGTAAATCATAAATCATGGCAGAAAATGTTAAACATGACAGGAGCAGAATAAGCTTAGATTTTTGATGCTTGAGATTGAGATTTAAAGTCCTGCAAAAGGAGAAATTTATAAATCTACAATTCCTTTAGAATTTGTATTAGTTGATGAAAACCTCATCTCAACTATTGTCATTGCCAAGGACACAGTAAAGCACTGTGAAGACTTGAAAAAGCCTTTCTCCTCTACCTTTATACCTAAATATATTAATGTCTAGGAATTCAAAGATCCTATTTAAAATAATATTCACAAATATTTCTGTGAAGAGGCTTTGATTGATTTTTTACACTAAACCAGTGCCCATATCTGCTGTGCAGTAAACGTGGAGTGCTGAAGCTATTAATGAAACACAACTGATAGTCTATAGTTAACTTATCTGCTGGTCCACACTATTTTAACTTTGTGGTCTGTAAGACAAAGGCAGAGACTGGCTTTGCATGCTGTTAGTGCTAAATAAATCTTAGGGGAGTATTTCCAGGGCAACATGGTTTTCTGAGTGGCTGCTTGGGTGGTACTGAAATTTGCCTGTCACTTGGTCCCTTTATCTCTCTACTGCCCTTTACCTGGCAGGAGGGAAAAAGAATTTACAAAATGAGAGTAAGAGGTGGAAATAGGGATTTTTTTACTACAATTTAACTTGGCAACTCAAAAATAACTGACAGAGAACACCTAAGAACGCAACTTTGGCTATCAAATATGTTGCCAGCAATGTCATCCAGTAAAATTAAGACAACATTTTTTTTGGCACATCCTCTAATCACCCCAGAGTTCTGTTACCTCCTCTGGTGTTCAGACACATCCCACATCCCACAGCTTCTCAGCACTTGCTCTAGCCTCTTTCCTGGTGTTTTACAGAGCAGATTCTCTGCTTTCTTTGGAAGGCATGCTTCATCAGGTACCACAGAAGAACAAATGTCCAGCTCTGCAGCTCAGCAGAATATATAATAATAGTTACCTAAAAACTGTTATAACATGTAGCTGAGGATAGAAAACAATTATTAAAATAAAAAAAATATATAGTGTATTAGATTACTCACCATAATCTGTGAAAACATTCACAAAATTCTGTTTACACCATTCTTGCACATATTTTAATCTAAATGCTTGCATTGCCCAAGCAAAAGAGTCAAGAGAGTGGGAGTATTCTTACTGAAATTGTGTGCATAGCTGCAAAGTGGAGAGCATTTTTTAGCAGTTTCACATTGTTTAGGCTTTTGTGTGTGTGTGTTTTCATTAACATCTGTTTGACCAGCTCTGGATTTGGATAAAACTTCTTTGGGTGAGGTTTATGTAAAACACAGCTCAAGATAAACCTGCAGGTTAAGATTCTGGGGAGTCGTAGCTTTAAAAAGACTTCAGTGTTTCCAAGGATGGAGCACCAATGACTTTTGGGAAAGCTGTTAGAGTCTTCCATCACCCTTACAGTAAAAAAAGGTTTGTCTCATTTTTCTTGCATTGCAGATTGTGCCCATTGTGAGGACAATGGGAAGAAATTCTCCATCTCCCAAAAAATGAGGACATTTGAAACAGAAACAGCAGAGATGTCAACTTGGAGCATCACAGTGTTTTAGTTTCTTTTCTCAGCTTCTTAGAGCTTTTAGGGTTTTGCATACATGAAATCATATCATCTATTAGGATTTCTATTGAAAGAGTGCTGTGGTTCTCATATATCTATTTACACAGAGCTAATGTATGGGATGTTTTCTGGATAGATTGATTAAAATAGGATTAAAACACAAGTGTACTTGTCATAACAAGTTTATTTATCTGTCATGTACCAATCATGAGTGCAAATAAATGTTATTTTAAGTAAGTATTAACAGACAGGCCTTCATCAGCTAGCACATGTAGCTAGCTGATTTAGGTTTTGCTCTGCATGGACTGGAAAATTGAATTTGTGATGTCAATTTTATTCCTGCAAAGACTTTGTTACTCAGCACGTACACAGACACATCAGCAAAGCTGGAAACTCTTTCACAGCAAGACATGGAAGCAGAGCACAAAGTGGACTATTTGACCAAAGCTGGGACTGAGCTAATTAAAACTCAAACCCATACAAAGTGAGATTACAAATGATAGAGAATGACAACAAAAGCAATACATTTGTGACAGCTGACAGCATAAGGAATCAAAGCAAATTACATTTCCACGATTAACCACTCGCCTTTGGTACAATAATGAAGAGAAATGATAGCAAAGTGATTCACATCATTTACTGCAAGCTGGTAAATGTAGCTGAGTTTCAAAATAAAATTAATTTATTTCTTTATAACAGTGGCAGGCTATTTCATACAGAACAATTAAAATGTTTTGCTTCTTCAGATCTGTGCCTGATTGTATGAAATCTCTGCCCTTGGAAGGGAGAAATCTCCCAAGCTCACCATAAAAATTTTAGACAATATTCCTTCAGGCATTTAATAATCAGTAAGTTCAGTCTTAGAGACTTTAATCTTATTTCACCATAATCATATTCTAGGACCCAAATCAGATCCTAAAAGTGATTACTTAAAGCTGACCCTGTCATTTCTATCTGTAGGATGTCTAATCAGACATAACCTTTATGGGATTTTTCACTCCCCCACTGAAGTGCAGTAATTTCATTCTGCAGTGAAAAGGAGAAACTCTTTAGAAGAAAGAATCTCTTTAACACCATCTTTTTTTTTTAATTGATTTATTTTATATTTCATTGCTTCCTAGACTGAATACCCTAGAGACTTTTGATGCATATGGACTAATTTTTCCTCCTCGACTGAGGTTTTGCTACTCTCTGCAGCACAGTCCTGTGATGAGTACCTCAATGTTTTGTAGTATTTGTTTCTTTCATTAATAATGCAATCAGCAGCTATATACACAACTTAAATCTGAAGTTATTATAGGTATTTACAGTGATTTATATTAAACTATTATTAAACCAAAATGTTACTAAACCTAACAGATCAGAACTGCTGCTATGGTACAAATGTTACAGCCAAATAAAGTACTAAACCCCCAGTCCAGCACATTTGGGATCTCGTGATGAAGCTTAAAATCCATTAAAAAAGGACAGTACTGGAGAAGCTGGCAAGATGAAGTGGAATGAAATGCATTTGCTTTTAGATGCTTTTTCTTACTCACCAGCAGTGCCAGGTCATGACTCTCAAAAAATAAAGGCCATTGGAAACTCAGATGATAGCCTAGCAATGCTGACACTGTCCATAATGCCTCCCTTCTCTCTTTGTCTGAAAGGGCTTCCTATCGGTTCAGTACTGTTGCTCTAGCTGCAGAAGCAGAGCCAGGGATCTCCACAGAAATGTGCATGAAAACCTCACTTTCTCTGCCACAGAGGAGGTATATTTATTTTGCTCAACAGTGAAGCTTTTCCAGAAAGTCACTAATATTCTCATGGAGAACCATCTGCACAAGAAAGAGTGATGATGCATCCATTCTTTGAGAAAAAGCTCCAAGGAACTAATCTACAGAGAACATAGGAACAGAATCTTTGTGCCACAATGTCCATATGTCAAAGAACATTCTTGAGTCCACTCTGGTCTATTGCTTCATCTAATGCATTGAGAATCATGAAATTGCTCAGTGACAAACCAAAACCCACCCAGCTCTAAAAACCCCTCCTTTCTGCAACCCATCACATACCTTTTTTATATAAAAAAGATCATCATCAATGAAATGCATCCTACTGTTGTTTCCATATTGTTGATAAAGGGTGTGGGCAACTTTTCTTGAGCAAACCTCCTTGAAAAATTTTCTTTTCTTAGAAATAACTTTTATTTTGTATCACAATGTTACACATACTAAATGATGCCCATGTTGAGAAAGCAGGTTGTTTAAATATGCTGCCTTCTCACTAAAACTGTTTTTCTTTCTGTGAGGTTAATTGTACCTATCTCATTCATTAGAAGAAATAGGACTGCTGTGGGGTTCTGATTATGAAACTTCTCCTGTGCAGGACCTCATACCTGGCATTTTTTTTTAATAAACAGAATCATGAGATGTAAATTCTATTGATGCACTTATAGAAGAGATGAGACCAACTATCAGAAAGCAAGATAATTCTTCAGGGATGAGGAGGAAGAGGAAAATTGTTTTCTGTTCCTGTTTCTAAGTGGTTAAGAGATTATAGCTGGATATTCTTGGAATGCCATATTTCAAAAGTAGAATAAAATGATACTGCAGTCAAATATTCCTGTAACAACAGTGTGATACCATGGAAAAAAAACACCTCAAAAGTAGCATTATCACTCTTACACCAGTACTGTGTTGCCTCACAGTTACAATCTCATAGTATGATCACTGCTGAATTGTACAATTAATGATAAGATCTTTACAAAATATGTTAAATTTTAATGACTGGAAAGAAAACCATTTTGGTTAAACCATGTTGCTATCTTTATGGCTACTTGTAATGTTAATGCTAATTACTGCAGTAACCCAATGCAAAGCTAAAACCAGAGCCAGCATTTATTAAAATATCATAGTCTACAAAGTTTGAGATTTCATTTCTTTCATCCAAAGTGTTTGAGTAGGAAAAAGCAGCTAGCCTGGACTTACAGATGTTATGCTTCCTTACTGCTTGTCTGTGTGGAACTGGGATAATCAATCATCACAACCCAATGTAAAGAGGCGACCTTAAATATCTCACTAGTCAGAATTGATGTTCCTGCTCTACACTGAAAGCAGAAAGTTATGAAATGAAGTTGCCAAGAACTGATCAGTTCACTACTTCACACAGCTATACTTAACCATCTGAAAATAAAATGTAATTGGACAGGAAGAATTAAAAAAATTTTGAGTTGAAAATTCAATTGCAAATGTATTTTGTAGTTACCCCCCCTCTTCTTTAAAAAACAGAATCAGGTATAACATGATGAACTAATTCTTTAAAATTACTTAACAAAAAGCCATCTGGAAGTACTTGAAGCCATTTCAATCTTTACAGGCCTCAGTCAAGGGTTTAGAAAAGGTAAGTCTCTTGAGATGTTTATCCCTGCAAACATCATTTAGCCATTTATAGCATCATCATCAAGATGCCTCATCAAATTGATTCCTGCTTTTTCAAATCCATGAAAAACTGAAAAAAAAAATCATGCCACAAAATACATCTTGGCATTCTTCAATATGTCTACTCCATTTTCTAATAAATACAGCTTTCTTGAAATAAAGGTTCAGCTTGAAGATCTGAAACTCCCCATAAGACCATGCAAATAGTACAGGTGAGTCTGTACACTTCTACTGAAACACATTCTTTTTAAATTAATAGGTCTTGATTCTGCAAATTGCTCCATCCATGGCTTCAAAGGCTTGGATGCACATTCCCTGGGGAGAGACTTGTGGACAGCAAACTGAATATGATGGCTTACTAGAAATCTATGTTCAATCTACACGTAATTTGTGCAGGTATAGTGCTGAAAGAAAGAAGTTAACAATACTTTGAAAACAATTTTTTCATGATTTCTTAAGTAGCTGTAAATGAGGATGTTTACAGCAAAATGGCAACATTTTAACAGGTTATATCTGAAAGGGGTTTGAGATTTGTAACAGATGACTGTATTTAACTCATTCTGGATATATTCAGTAGAAACCAAAATCAGAACATGTGTTCAGCAGATTGCAAAAATCACCTACAAAGAGTTCAACAGCTTGAATTTTTCATTTCTTTAGTAAGAACTGTAATATTCTCCACCCTCAGCCCCTGAAATAAATTAAAAAGAAAAAAAACTGGCAAAACAAAACAAAACAAAAAAAAAAACAAACCAAAACAAACCTGAAAAATACCAAAGGAAAGAAAATGAGAACACCTGCTTGAAGAGTGCGCATGGATGCAGAGTTCTGAGGTCACTTAGGTATCTGTGAAAGCTCTATAAAGTGATTTTTGTTCAGTCACCATTGAAAGAAACATAAATTACTATATATGTCCTATATTCCTTGAAGTATAACAAAAGCACTTACACTTTGAACAGGAATCTTGTATTTAAAAAAAACCAAACCAAAAAAACCTCTCTTGCAAAGATTTTGGAGATGCAGATATTATATTTTAAATGAAACTGTGACCAAAAAAGCTTAGTATTTTCTTGATTACTTGACAGATACTTACATAAAAAATGGCATCAGCTGAATAAGAGTCTCTTTTTTGGGATTGGCTGTGAATTCTGGCACAGTCTGAATGATTTTGTTCATTACGTTCCTTAGGTAATTTTGTAGCTGCTTGCGTCGCTCTTCTACAAATTTTGCATCCTAAAAATATAAAGGAAAATATATAAATGGTGCAAAGAATATGGTCTTCAATTTATAATGTAATTGAACAGTCCTAATAAGCATCAAATGTGATCATTTGATGATCTATGTTTATTATGTCTATAGAAATATACGGGCACAAACCCTCTGCCTCTGTCCTTCGGAGAGATAACGGAAAATCATGGAACCTAACGACAGCCTGTGTGCCAAAACCATCAGACTGACAGGATGCTGAACTCCCTCCTTGGCAGAATGGACCAAAATTCTCTTCCTAATAGTAGATCTTCATAAAATACTCCAGTCTTAGAAAGACAGTACATAGCAGTGGCACAACAACTCATGCAATTCTTTTGGAGCTGCAGAATTACCAGTCTTCACGGGAGGAAATACGACTTAATCCCCCAGTTTCTTCCCAATTCATAATTTTCAGATGTTGGGTACACAACCTCCAGGGTGGATTAACATTTCCCCAGCTTTTTTATATTGTGTGAATAAAATATTATTTTTGTGATGCAGTTTTTTGTACAGTAGATTACTTCTTTAAAAATTGCATTGTAACTCAGCTAAAAATGTTTTGCTGAAGTCCCCAGACCACTGCAGATGTTTAGATAGGAGGGTTTAGGATGTATTGGCCCCAATAAATGAAACAATCCTATGGACTTACAAATTAGAAGTCTAAGAACCAGAAGAACACCATACATCATGTAACTTAGATCTAGCTTAAGCTTCTTTTCCTGGGAGGGATCACAATTACAGTGAACTACAACAGGAAGTCTACTCATTTCACACTAAGATGAGACTACAACAGGTTTACAACGAGAGCAGGTGCTGCTCTGTGCTGCAGGCAGCAGGCTGTACCTCGGAACTGCAGGCATTCTGATCACCTGCTTTAAATGGCAGAATATCTTCTTGAGGTAGGAGGCCAAAGCTATGATTAGAGAATTACAGCTCTCAAAGGAAAAGGATTATCTGAGAGATATGTCTACCTAACAAGTATTGACTGTGTAAGAAAAGCTGTTGAAACAAACTGGTTTGGAAAAGAAAAAAAAAAAAATTACAACCCACCAACACAGCACCATAAATTCATTTGACAACACTGAATAAATTCATTGTGTTAGAAAGGTTTAAGCCATGCTTCCATGCATGGGATGCAAATCTAAAGATTACTCATTCCTTAGGTAAAAGAGGCTAACTCATCCTCAAAGCAGGGATGCTCTTTCAAACTCAGGGGGACTGCTGTAGAGTTCCTAGAACCTTGTCCTGGTTTGAGTAAGAATAGAACAAATTCTGTTCAGTGACTTCATTTTTTAACTAACTGCACTTATCTTGATTTAACATCCTTGTGGAGAAGCTCAGGAAGTGTGGGACAGAAGAGCAGGCAGTAACTGGTTGGACAGCAGAGTCCAGAGAGTGGTGGTGAATGGTGCCAAGTCCAGCTGGAGAGCTGTAACCAGTGGAGTCCCCCAGGGATCAGTGCTGGGTCCAGTCCTGTTCAACACCTTTATCAATGACACTGATGACAGGACAGAGTCTNCTGCTCTCTGTACATTTTCAACCCCGGCCTGGCTGCGTTCCTGGGTGACCTGTGCTGGATTAGATGGTCCTGCTCTGGCAGGGGGGTTGGACTCGAAGGTCTCCAAGGTCCCTTCCGACCCCTGACTTCTCCAGTGCCTGCCCTACAGTATCCGCGTTGACAGTGATGTACCTGCCATTGGGGCACTGAGTTCAATCCTGGTTTTGTATATATTCCATATGATTATTAATTATTTATTTTTCATTAAAACTCTTCTAGTTTCCTTTTCTAATCAATAAACCTCTCCCTTATTGCCTTTCTCTACCCCTTTGGGGATGGACAGGGGTTAACAGGGAGCATTCATTCCTGGTCTAGCAGAATGCCCTGACCCCAAACCTTGAGAAACTTTTATTGACATTTTGTTCTGTTCTTCTTTCTCATTAGGAAAAAACACCAGAACCATCAATATTTTTAGAAGAAGACTAAGAAAACAAGAAATCATTCTGAATGACATTTCTCTAAAGTAGTAATTTAAATTCATAGAATTTTTAAAAATCAAATAAAAATAAATTCAACCAAGGTTTGCTTGCTGGAAACGAGCCTGTGAGTGTCATGCCAGTGCTTCCAGGACAATGTGCTGGTAAGGTCTGTCAGTCTGCTGTCTCAGGGGAGGTGCTCTCAGAAATTGCTCTCAGAAATATGGATGGGTGTTTTTAAAAAGATGAAAGGTATTTTCTAAAACAAAAAAAAAGCAAGAAAAAGATAAAGAACCAGAAGGGGTTCAAAGTATAAATAGCAGGTCTTGTCTCTAACAAGGGTCTCGAATCCTCAAGCCTGGCATTTGACCAGTTGGGATTGGAATCACAATGAAGATCTTTTCTTTCCTTCATAAAAAAAAAACCCATAAATTTTTAAGAGTCCACAAAAATTCAGTTAAAGAGCAAAAATGCTTCAGCTTGCAGAAGCATAAATACACATTTAGGAAAGTATTTTTAATCTGCAATTAATGCGTCCCAAAATATTTTATTTAATTCTTTTTGACTGAGAACTTGTCAAGTTTCTGCCCACAGCAAAATTACCAATCTCTAAAAATGAGCATTCCTAGTGGAAGTCTGATGGACTCTCAACAGATATTAGGAGCTGATGTTAAGCTAGAAACCTAAAGAGCAGAGTCAGACACCCCATACTTTCTGTACTACAAGCTGAGTTCACTGCAACTTGCAGTTTAAATCGTTTCACACAACTGCAGGTCTTTGATACACACTGTTAGTATAAAACAGATGGCAAAACACTGATCATCTTCACTAATAATGGGATGACTCACTTAAGAGGTTTCCAATATTTTCCATGAGCTGCTGGAAATGGTACGGTTGCCATGGTTACCTGCCATGATTTAGGGACAGATAACACACTTTTCTATTCTGCATTTGGTGCTGTTACCATCAACATAAAATGCAGTGCTTCTGATGTTCTAGCTGCTATTTATCATCTAACTAACCTCCTCTTGTCAATACTTGGGGGGGAAAAAAATCAAAAAAATAAAACCAAACACAACAAAATCAAACAACAAACAGCTCAGGGCTCAATCCAACTCAATTAATAGAAAAGGAAATCTGGCTTTAGGACTTCAATGAGGTCTGTATCAGCCTCTGATACCATACAGTGCATCCTGTCCTAAATAAACCTGACAATGTTGCTGTTCAAAGATGAACCTGAAAATGCAGGAATCAATTCAGGTTATTCTAGTATAATCTAATATTTTCAACCCTTTGGTGAACCAGTCTTAGCAAAATTATCACACAATTTTTGTCTGCTAAGGAGACACCAAACTGTTAACCTCCACATGAAGCTGGAAATCAGAAGCTGAAATGGGAGCAAATTAAACTTTCAATTGCCCAGTCATTCCCATGATTTTGTGATTTGAAGTGAGATAACAAGGACTAATTTTTACAGCCTAATTGACAACTTGGCAAAGGTCACAATAAAACCTGAGTTCAAAACACCACGTCTGTAACTCCTGCAGTTTTACAGAGGCACACTTTCCAATACTCAATCTTCCAAATACCACCATATTATATAAAAAGAATCTCAAAATTATTGAATCCACATCAACTCAAAATTTCCATCCTACTTGTATTGCCAGGTTCTGCACGACAGAATCAGACTGGTGCTATGCAACATGATATATACCCATGTGCACCCATGAAATTGCTGGTTTCCCATCCCACTGTGAGGCTTTTGCTGTACAATTACTGTTTTGTGCAGTTCCAGGGGAACAAACAGGAATTTAAGAGGATACAATACAAAGGAGAAATCAAAGACCTGTCAGTTTGAAAAGCAATATACCTTTCTTGAAAGAGGGATTTACTACATAATTATCACTATTATTCTGTGTTTCTCTCCTAGAATATGATGATGCATTTCCATCTCCAACTATGGGCTCATTTCAATGATACCAGAAATAAGTAATGCTTTTAGATAAAGTCATTTGAAAAAGGCATTGATGCAAAATCATCCAGCAGCAGACATGCTAAAGGTGAGCTATGGTCATGCCAAAGCCCTCAATCCAGCACAACTTCTTTAGTATTTCTCATTTTTCAGGACTTGAGGCATGTCCTGCATGACCACGCAGGAGATACCACGCAGCACAGCCTACCTGCTCAGCATGGAACTGCTCAGCAGCTGTGCCAGCCACCTCAGCACACCAGAAGAGCTGCAAGCTCAGTCTATGTGTCAGAAACACAGGTTTTATTCAAATGTTTTATTCAAATGTTGGAGTTTTTGGTGTTTTGGTTTGGTTTTTGAGCAAGAGAGGTATCACACCTTTACAGCTGCAAAGGTTTTGTCTGTGCTCTCTTAGAGCTTCTCTGTGCTTCTCTATGCAAGTGCAGGGCACAAGCATTTGAACAGATACATAAACAACAGATAACCCCATTCTGATAAGCCATGGCAAACTAAACCTTGTACCTCTCTAAACTGGCTCAGGCATTTACAGAATCTTGGAACCAAGGAAGTTTCTTAAGATACCTGTCATTTCTGATCTTGTAGCATCATTTCTCCAAAAGGATCAACTTCCTCAAAACCCTCTTTCAGAAAAAGTGTTAAAAAATGATCTCTTTTTAGGTGTTGTGTTTAATGTCACTTAGAAAAAGTACTGAGTTTCTAATGTTACAGTGACAAAACAGTGCCATCAAAATTTTATTTAAAGACAATAAATGCAACCATGTGTCAATGTCAACTGAAGCCTACAGCAAGACCCCTGGGGGGTATCTTTTGCTTCTCTGCTGACAGGGAAATAGTATTTGCTTTCTCCTCACATCAAGTACTATCAGTCTATCCTGTGTTTGTGTTTGGGACAATCTGGAAACTAGGAAAGTCATGAAATTGAGATCCATTTCTTCACTAGCCTGAATCCCAGTAATAACTGCCAACAGTGTCAGTTCAGATGTGGCTCAGTTCAGTGCTTTCCCCCAGCACTGGTAATTTCTTTCTTTTATCTCTTTTGAAAATGCCTGAAGACCAATAAAGATAGACTCTAAATTAAAAAAAAAAAACAACAAACCCCAAGCCCAAACTGTTCAGAAAGTCAGGACAGGGATACTAGGAGAATAGGGATGGGGCAGACTGCTCCTGCTGGAAGGGGGTGGGTCCAGGACACTGTAACACAACAGCCCCAGTACCACCTCTGGGC
The DNA here is from genome assembly GCA_013399075.1 of Chloroceryle aenea. Taxonomy (NCBI): domain Eukaryota; kingdom Metazoa; phylum Chordata; class Aves; order Coraciiformes; family Cerylidae; genus Chloroceryle; species Chloroceryle aenea. The sequence continues at coordinate 32,124 of VWZY01001552.1, read as the reverse complement.
TAACCCCACCCTGGCAGATTAGAGAAGCCTTGCCAGCAACATCTGAGACATCTGAGGGAGATCTGCAAGAAGGTTGCTAGCTTCTGCTCCTCTCTACACCTGTGGGATAGTATTTAAAATATTTTAAGCCTGGCAAGTCAAATTATGATTTCTGAAAAAAAAAAAAAAACAACTAACCCACAAACAAACATCCTAACAAAATTCCTAAACAAACAAATTAAAACAATAATTTTAAAAACCCAACACACACACAAAACAAAACAAACAACAAATAAAACCAAACCACACCAAAGTACCCCAAACACATGAAAACACCAAGAAAAACACTTCCCAAACACAGGAGTTTCCCATCCCAACTGCCAAACAGTAACAGAAGACAAGATGCTCCTTGAACTTCACTCCCACTCAAAAGACTAGATGCTCCATTAATACAAATTGATACACACACTGATTTTTTTTTTCTATAAAATAAAAACTGAATGAAGAATATGGCTATCAAGTGCTCATTATCTGTAGCACCTTCCTGCATAGATATTTCACATGGTACAATAAGGAAAATCAGATTTTTCATGAAGGAAGCATCCCCAGCATGTCACACAATCTGAAGTATTCAATATTTAATTTTCTCTACTTTAAAAAAAAAATAACACTGAATATGTTTAGTGCCAGCAATCACCCAAAAAGCTGCAGAGCAAGTAAGCTCAGAATTTGACAGCATCGTTGGCATGGACAGTGGGTCAGCTGCACTGCAGCCAGTCTGGAGGTGACAGCAACCTGAGGGATGGGATGGGATCCATCCAGAGGCACCTGGGCAAACCTGAGCCGTGGGTCTGTGTGACCTTCATGAGTTCCAACAAGGCCAAGTGCCAGGTCCTGCATCGGGGCTGAGGCAGCCCCCAGTTATCAACACAGGGGAGGAAGGGGTTGAGAGCAGCCCTGCAGAGGAGGACAATGGGTACTGGTGGATGAAGAACTGGCCACGAGCTGGCAATGTGCATTCACAGCCCAGAAGGGCAAGCACAAGACTTCTTTGGATTGGCTGCATCAAAAGAAGCATGGCCAGCAGGCCAAGGAAGGGGATACTCCCCCTCCACTCTGCTCTTGAGAGACCTCTCCCAGAGTCCTGCCTCCAGCTCCGGATCACTTGGCAAAGGAAAGATGAACCTGCTAGAGTGAATCCAGAGGAGGCCACAGGAATGATCAGAGGGCTGGGGCACGTCTCCAGAGAAAACAGGTTGAGAAAGTTTAGGTTGTTCAGTCTGGAGAAGTGAAGGCTCCAGGGAGATTTTACTGTGGTCTTTCAATACTTAAAGGGAGTTTATAAGAAAAATGGGGACAATCTTTTTAGCAGGGTCTGTTGCAACAGCACAAGGGGTGATGGTTTTAATCTAAAAGTGGGGAGATTCAGACTAGCTATAAGGAAAAAACCAATTACCAGGAGGTTGATGAGCCACTGGCAAAGGTTGTGTAAAGAGGCAGTTGATGTACTGTCCCTGGAAACATTCCAGGTCAGGTTAAAAGGACTCCCTTCCTTCCAACCCAAACCATTCTATGGTTCTACAGACAAAATGTAGCATGTTGATGGGTACAGAAAGACAGAAAAACCTGGGTTAAATTTCAAAGTCAGAGAAAGGAGCTTTTAGTTTTACTTCTGTAACAAGGTGTCTCTGCTAAGGTCTCTCCGAAAGGAAATGTATTACACCAAGCCATTTGGTAATTTAGCATCACCACCACAATATGAAATAAATTTAGAAAATTATCTTTGCACTTGCATTTGATACTGGGAGGCTACTAGAATACATAAATGACGCATGGGTTGTTACAAAACTGCAATATTTTTATCTAGCAGTTGTTCAAGCTGCATGCAAATTCCAAAACATTCTTTTCCCTCCACCCCATGATGTCATGTTCCAAAGCCAAACCATCTGAACTGGTTTTATGGGCTTTATCTTCAATAATTTGTCAGAATAAGTCACTTCTCAACTACAGGATTACAAGAGAGCAAAAATAAAAACACCTCTCAACAGGAAAATTTTGTTTTGTAGACCCTAAATAGCCTGTGTTGTTTCTTCCTAAGTTTTAACAGCAATAGCAATCTTCTGTAGCTTGAAAAGAAAATGACTCAATTCACTCTTTTAATGAAATTTTACACCCAATGAACTCACTGATTCAGGGCAACATTCCAAAAGAGCTGGAGAAGTACGAGTTGGCAAACTGTTTACCTTCTAAATTGAACCACCAAAAAAGAAACACACTGCTCTGCACTGGGATACCTTTAACCTTCAAGCTATTGCAGGCAGCCCAGAGATTTCATACCACAGAACTTGAAGATGAAGTACTATAAATGTAATTGTCATACAAAAGTCAATCATCTCTTACTGGCTTATTTCTCTTCTCTTAGTGATGTGACCAAAGAAAATGGAAATGAAGAACTGAATTCTCTTTTCCAAGTGCTGTACACATAAACCATCAACTGCAGTCTTTTACAGTAGAAAACCCCGAGGATCAGGATTCAAACTGAAATGCACTGTAGTTCCCCTTAGCATGCAGGTCACAGGGTCAGAAGAGAGCTGTGCTGTGACTAGAAATCTTAATGATTATGCCAAGTGTGATATTATTTCTCTCTCTACCGTGTTTCAGTGAAGTTACCTGTTTGAAAACTAGACTGCATTCATTTCAGTTCAATGGCTATTTAAAGCTCCTATTGCTCTGAGAACTAACTTCACAGATAGGAAGCAATGTGAATTTAGAAGGCAAAGTTTTTTAACAGCTTTAGAATGCCATAAGAAAAGTGTTACAGTATTAATGGCTATGGTTATAGATAGAAGATTAAGCTTCTTTTCTGGTTTGAACACAATACAGATTCCTTTCTTCTATTCATATTACAACACAAGCATGTCTGTCAAATTTATATTTGCTGCAGTTTATCCTACAAACCCCAAAAAAGAGCAAAATAGCATATATCTAGTTTTCAAAGTAATACTAGTTACTAGTCAGTGCACTAATCCACATACTAGACAATTCAATACTGGTCAATAAACCAGTCAAGGGGTTGAAGATTTAAACCTTCTCACTTTGAAAATCAAGAATAATATAGAATTTAAGCACCTATACTACATCATCCAAAACTCAAAGTAATTAATGAGCAATGAAAGAAACACTTAACTTCAATTTTTCAGTATGTACCTTAACGTTTTATATTTCCAAAGCCTTCTTTAATAAATGTATTCCAACTCTGAGACATCAGAGGCATAATTTGCTACTAATTCTACTGAAGACACTGGATTTCAAAGCATAGTGTTAAGAAATGTTATTTAGCCCACTGCCCTTAAGGCATTAGCCAGAAGTTTTGCTTGCTTCTCTGCTTTCTAAGTCACAGCTCCCTATGACAGTATGACTTTGACAAACTAATCTGGTGAAGGACAGTTTCTGTGAGCTACTAAAACCCATAAAGTCCAAAAGCAAATATACCTGTTCTGATTTCAACGAAACACATACTTAAATTTTAGGATGGCCTGAGGTGCTTTGCTGAATCAGGACACAAAAATCACCCAAGCCTAAAATGAAATGACATCCTTCGCTGAGATTCTTCCTGAATCATTCTGATTCAAACCTTCTATATTTCTTACAGTGTTGTCCATGTACTAGTTGAACAAAAATTGTTACACTTCCTATTTTAAAATGCTATTTCAAGCACTGACAGTGCATTAGTACAATCTCATTTGCTATCATGGCAATAAAGTGTACATTGAGCAGATGTATGCAATGATATAACGTACTGTGTAATGTAGTGAGCACAGGACAATAAACAATGAATTCTGTGTTGTAAATGTGGCTGGTGATGGCAAACACAGGTCTGTTCTTGAGGCAGAAATGGCTCTATTGAGTAAGTTAATATCCTTGAAAGAAAACTATGAAAAATACTAGCAAAATTAAGTGGGGGGATTTTCCCCAAACAGCTATCTCATTAAATAATTCACCTCTCAGCCCAACTCAGGAGCATCTACCCCACTCTTTCCCACAGAAAAATACTTTCACAGAAGTTACCACGAAATCTTAAATCTCAGAACTCTGTCTGAGATACCTGCAGATATATATGAGCCCTTCATGCCACAGAGGCTGTAAATAACAAGTGAGACAGAGACAGTGGAGGATCCAGTACTGAAATCTGTCATGGAAATGGATTGCTCTGGCAACCTCTGTCCCTAGCCCAGAAAGGCAGCCCTCAGGTGAACCTCAGGGCCAGCTTACTGCTCAACCACAAATTCTAAACTGTCACACAGGACAGCACTGCTTGCTTGGTCTCTGCATGATGAAAAGCTTGGCAGTGTTTTCCCTTGCTTCCTTCTGCTGAACTCCATGGAGGGGCATCCATAAGAAAAGTCTCATTCCTCTCATACTCAATCTCTTATACCATTAGTAACTCCATCACCAGGTCTAAAAAGCAGCTTTAAAAGGGTACTTGTCTCTGAACAGACAGGTCCTGCTGGCCAGAAGTGGCAGATCAGCTTTTTACAGTAAGGAAATACCTACCAGGGCTTACACAACAGTGGCATCATATGAAACCTTTAAAAGCAAAAATAGTCAAATCTGAACTTTAATTTGAATGGCTTCAAAACACTTCCAATATATCCACATACAAACACATCTGAGCAACACTTTACTTGATAGACTTTCAGAAACCAATAAGCATTCTAATCATAAAACACAAGCTATGTTCTGTTTTCTTTTATTTGAAAAAAAATGTATTTTCCCTCCTTTCCTTTCAATCCTAAAGAAGTTATCCTGTAGACTGTCTTAATCTCTTCACTATCTTCAGCAACAGGCAAACAAAATATATTTTAAGATGCACATAGTATTTACAAACTTTAAAAATAATTCCATACATAAAATAATACAGAACTTAATCACTGTTAGGTGAGGGACATGTTTACTTAACTAACATCTGGGCAGGAAACAAGCTATGGCCAGAAACAGCTCACAACCAGTTGCACGGGCTAAAAATGATCAATGACATTGCTCTCAACATCTTCTTCCAGACATAAAACTTACTTGAGATTTCTGAATTGTCTCTCCTATTAGGTTAAGAAGTCACGTCAAAGTCACTCTCTTCTACTCTCAGAAAAGTGCTGTGTGTTCTTTTCATATGGGGTAGCTGATGTTTTAAAGTAAAGCACAGGATATGGTACAGCCAAGTCAGCACTCAGTGGAAAGTTACCTTGTCCAATTTCTACACACTTAAGGCAGTAACTGAAGTCACATCTTCAGTAGAAGCAAAGAAAAAATGGAAACCATTTTATTTGGATATGTCCTCTATTGGCACAACAGCTTTGCAAGAGGACACTTAATTAGATGCTTAACTCCATTTCTAAATCCATTCTTTAAGTGTACCTGCAGAAGTAGCAACTGAGATGTTAAGGGCATTGTAATATTCAAAAAATTAGAGTAAGTCCTGTAAATGCTCACAAATTATTACTTAACCCTCAGTCTGCAAGCAACACTTCAAGAAGTGAGACAACACCACAACACCAAAAATGGTTCAGAAGTTAAATGTAAAGGCTCATCTTAAATGAGAAAAAAAAAAAAGCTATTGTTTCTGTAAAGCTCAGAGGGATCTCTTTGCAATAAAATGCTCACAGGAGGCTTGTCTTTAGGGGACTGAGAGTGTGCTGGATCATGGAACCACACGAGCCCTTCAGACATTAGGGACTGACATGAAGTCAGTAGTCACAAAGACTTACACTGTGATAATGGAAATATGAATTCCAAAGATCCAAAGTACCTAAAAAGCAAAAATCTCTGTCATGCAAGAAAACCAGAATCTGAAATTGGTCTGATATATATATAACTACATATAAATTACTCATTAAACCACCAAGCAGGCTGATACACGAGGAATATGTCTTAAAAACATAAACACAAACACTACAAGTGTTAAAAACATGGGTTGGGTTTGTTAAGTTATAAATAAAATTATCTGCAGTTTTAAAAAAGTACAAAAATCTGTGGTGAGGATATGACATTTCTCATACATGAAACAGAAGAGAACAAATTTGTTTGTCCTTTTCACTCTAACAAAACACTGATCACCTGAAGGAAGAACACTTATTCTTGCAAGGACTACTGCCAAAGATTGTGACAACTACTGGCTACCAGCAGTAGAAGATCATCAGTGGAAAATACACAGCATATGAACATACACAACATCTAAAACCTAACACATGGGAGCTTGCAAGCATCACTGTTACATTTGCCTTCAGTAACTAAATGATCTGCTCTGACTGCATCCAAAGCAACAGTCACAACTCATTCTTCACTTTGCTTTCCATGAGTTCTGCTGTACTACATTCCAGTGTTTCAGCAGATACACTGAAACTGTTACCAGCCTGAAAGGCAAAGACACTCTTCTTTGTAACTGAACCAAGGGTACTTATCCAAAGAAGTCTCCTTTCCTCTTCTCTGCTCTTTTTCTACCAGCTGGTTTTCTGCACATTAAATGTATGTCTCCTCAAGCATTAAAGATAGCTTCTAATCCTACACATCTAATTTGCTGAAACAACAGGAATATGAACTGTTAATTTGTGCCAACATAAGTCAAAAGAAGTGATAGGCAAAAATATATTGAACACAAAATCATTAGAATCAATATAAATAGGAGATTCTTAAGATATTCTTTTACAATTGTTAAGTATATTCAGATATCACTGATACTTGATGACTGTATATATGCAATAATACATACTTTTTTCCCCTCACTTTTAATTTTTTTTGTATTTTCTCACTTTTTCAAATCCTCATTCAGCTGAAACTCAGCTTTCTTTTTATATTTGCCCTGTGTCAAACCCTGCAACTTTGCATTTGAACCTGACCACCCCAATTTCTATTGCAGTAAGCAGGAAAATTATGCATGAAAATTAATAGTTCTCCATGGTTTTTGTCTCCATTACTCTATTCTAGTCAAGTTCCCTCCTCAGAGCTCCAATGTTTTGCATAGCAAAGCAGTAGATAGTATTTTCTGACTTGAGGAGAGGTTCTAGGTCATTCTGCAGAACATGCTGTCCTCTGCTCTTGGAGGTGCCCTCAACTTGAGGCATATAACAACACTAAATCCAGTGCTGGTATCCAGGCAGCTATCAGTTACAGAGAAGTGTATTTGCATGCCACTACCAGAATAAGCATAGCACCTTTGTTAGCCTCCCAGTACCAAACACATTTATACATGAAGGTCTGTCTTTCACCAGTATGTTATTTGGGCAGCTAGTAACACTGACCATAGATTGATGGACCATGAAGAGAGAGACTACTGTCAGCACAGTTTAGCAATTGAAATCACTCCTTAGGCACTGATTTACAATTGTGTTGATTAATCTAGAAATGGGAAGAGAGTTGCAGATCTATAAAAACAGTATAAGTAATATCAGGAAAAAAAATGATACTGAAATCTAGGAGCTAAAAGGAAAAACATGCTTGGGTAGCCACTGAAGTTAAAAATACACTCTTAAAAATGTAGTATTGACATTATCTCTTCCAGCACGTATTACCAAACATTTACATGCTGCACAAATCCCTGATCCTGAACTGAAAATTCCACAGAACTCCAAGACACAACGTTATGTATGATTAAGGTAGAATTTTAGCCCAAAGCTAAAGCACTGACAGAATAAGTGATGCAAATTTTTTAATGAGTTGCTTAACTGTTAATTTTATATGCATCAATTGTACAACTGAAGTTCTAATTCAATTAGTATTTAAAGTAATTAAGGATGAAAGACTACCAAAAAAAGTTTAAAAGAAGGCTTTTGTAATTTATGGAAGAATCTGCTGTTCCACCACTTCAAGAAAGGAGAGGTGGTTATGTAATGAAGAAAATACATTGTTTACACTACAAAAGTATCCACTAACAATGAAATTAAACATGCATCATCTTCTAATACATGAAAAAAAAGCAGAAGAGCTCTCAAATTCTTTCAATTACCAGGTTAGCAGGCAATGAAAAACTACATTTACTCTGGACTTTTTGCCAAGTAAAAAGACTATAAAAGTTATTGATAAATTCCCTACACATTTCTATCACCACCACCACTTATTCCAGGATTATGTGCATTACTGCTCATTTCACAGCACAGGAATCTAGCTTACCTACTCATTTTTCCAGGAATCATTTGCACTCAGATCACAGTTACTATCTTTAAACATTCACTTCCATCTGAATTCCATTAAGGAATTTATAAAGCTTCATTTTCTATTTGGTCTTGACATTTTGTACTACTTCACTTGAATTAGCAGTGATGACTTTTCTACCATAGCCAAAGCTGCAATAGAATCAGCATGACTCTACATTGTAGTGATACGCACTGATGTATTAATGTGGTCTTAGGCCAAGCAAAATGAAGATATTCTGAGTATTTTAGTCATTATGCCTGCTTGCTTTTGATGACTACACTGTCACTATTGTTGGTGCTACTTTGATGTATGATACAAGAACTCAGCAATAGATTAAGAAAAATAAAAGGATACAATCCCATATAACCATATAAAAGCCAACAAATCTGATCAACATTAGGAATGCTGATTTAAACACCCAGTCATTTAGTCATAAGGACAATTTCAGTCAGAAGTCACATTTATAGTCATAAGCATGATTTAAATCTCAAATACTCTTTCTTGTGATTGTTATTTTTTCCAGATTACTCCTACACTGCATAGAAAAATTACTTTGTTTACTTCTCAATCCTTCCTTACATATTGCATTGTGTATTTAAGGTCTTGAACAGTTTAAAGTTTGGGTCATTAAGAATTAAACTATGAGACACACATTTACTACATACATGCTACAATCTTTACTGTATTTGTTGCAAAATCCCCATATGATAGGAAAACACAGGAATTTCCTCTGTTAAAATGGGAGAGAGAAAACACAAAGACATAGATTATGGGAATTGAGCACCAAAATGCCTTAAAAAAGCTCAAAGAACTTAAATTGATGAACAGCACAGGAAATTTAAAGAGTTTAGACTAATCCATTTTTAAATTCAGAGAAATACTTAGGAATTACTGAGCAGTGTAATTGCTGGCATTTATTGAAAGCAAGGGAGTAGAGATTCCATTTGACATCTACAACTGCCCAGCTCAGTTCTGGAGGTTTTGTGCATTTGCCTGCTACGTATGTCACCAATAATTAATTTAATAACAACAGCTCCTTTTTCAGGGAATCAAAAAATCAATGTCCTATCTCCATTAGCAGTGAATCTGCAGCTGACAAGGTCAAAGTCTCTATAAAAACAGCAGGTACTCTCTACCAGGTGTAAAAAATACTTTAAATAGTCACCTCTTCTTTGTGTGCCCGTGGATAGGAAAGGGTTTTTCCCTAACTCTTACCAATATTAGAAGTTCTTTTAAGTACCTTGTTTCCAATGGCCTTTTTTGGAGGAAAGCTAAAAGTCCTCACTTGCTGATATTTATTCTGTAATTTATGATGCAAGCTTCTGAACTCTGCATATCTTCGATAAACGTTCCATTCATCATCCTTTATCCTGATATAAACCTGCAAAATACAGAGGGGCAAGGAAATAGTGTTAAGACAGAGCAGTGAACTAACACATCTCCTTCACTCTCTTCACAGTTCCATGGCTTAATAGCCAGAAGTTCCAAGTTCACTTATCCATAAAAACACCTCTGAATACACATTTGCTGTTTCTGTTGTACAGGTCGTGAATCTTATTTTTTCCTTACTCTCTCCCCTCTTTTTCTCTGTTGTAATTATGTTAATCAACACAAAACATAGCTTGCTTGTTTTAACATGACTCTGGAGCAACCATGGCAGCTCTTTTTGTTGCCATTATTTCCAGGGACCAAAGGAAATAATAATTTAATACCACTATAAAACTTATTTCTATGTAAAGAGCACGGTATTTCAACTTTGTAGCATCAGAATTGAAAAAAATAAATTTATGCAAATATATTAATATACTTTCCAAAAAAAATTACAGAGAAAACTAAACTAGAAATTTTATTGTCTGGAAAATAAACAGAGCCTCAGCAACTTCTCCTTGACACTATCCTTAGGCATGTCAAGGACAGGAGCAAACAACATGGTTTTATCAAGGGGAGGTCATGTGTGACCTTTGCTGAGGACATAACCAGGTGGATAGATGAGGGTAGAGCAG